>LNAC01000507.1:799257-960623 GCA_002007465.1 Ailurus styani | reverse complement strand
TTTTTTTTTTTTAAGATTTTATGTATTTAGGGCGCCTGGGTGGCTCAGTGGATTAAAGCCTCTGCCTTCAGCTCAGGTCATGATCTCAGGGTCCTGGGATCAAGGCCCACATTGGGCTCCCTGCTCAGCAGGGAGCCTGCTTCCTCCTCTCTCTCTGCCTGCCTCTCCCCCTACTTGTGATCTCTCTCTGTCAAGTAAATAAATAAAATCTTTAAAAAAAAGATTTTATGTATTTATTTATTTAGAGAGTACAAGTCGGGGAGGGGCAGAGGAGAAGGAGAGAGAGAATCAAGCCAACTCCATGCTCAGTGCAGAGCCTGACACAGGGTTTGATCCCACCACCCCAAAACCACGACCTGAGATGAAATCAAGAGTTGGACGTTTAACTGACTAAGCCACCCAGGAGCCCCTCTCCCCAGTTTTCTTAAAGAATAAGTAAATTGTGATCCTGGAGTGCTGAGATTTTTTTCAATGACTCTACCATTGGATGATAAAAATAACTGACCATAGTAATTATTATCTATAAAGTGCCAGCCACTGTGCTAACTTTTATATATACTGTCACACTTAATGCTAAAAATAATCCTTATGCATTCCCAGTGCCGAGACCAGTGCCTGCTACTAAGCAGGCACTCAATAAACATTCAGTAATAAATGTGAAAGCCGGTGATGGAGGGATTATAACCCTCACATTACAGATGAGAACACTGAGGCTAAGAAATTGGAGTAACTTACTCCATTTTAGACTATAAGCAAGAAGCTGAGGATTTGAAGACGGACCCATCTAATTGACTCCAACATCTATGCTTTGATTCTCCATGTACAAAGTTTCTTGTAAATTCTATGAGCTAAGTTTATTATTAAGAAAATAAAGGCGTTATATGATGTGATTTCTAAGGTCCTTTCCAAATTAAATATAAGTGTATTTAAGAAATCCGTGACCAATCTTGACATTAACAACAAGTTAACATCAAACACAGACTTGAGAAGTGGATTGGAAACTGAGAGACGATCTGTTTTTTCCACCTTGAAAAAGATGGCAATTTCTCTGGATTTGAGGCCAAGTGTAAAAAGTGAGCCTCAGGTCTTTCCTTCTATAAATCTATATAATCTATTATCTGCAGTTCTAACATCCAAATAACTCTGAAAACCAAAACTTTTAAACTTATTTGGCTGCAACATCTAGCCTGACTTAAACTTATTTGGCTGCAAAAATTAACCTGAACTGATGTGAGACCATTTCCAGTCTTCATTTATCACACTTGTGAATATTCATTTGCTTCACTGCCAAAATATTAGTGTACTTGGCTGTGAGGTACTACATTCACTCCTTGAGGTGAAGGGGGTAGAATATTAAAACAGTATACAATTTATGCAATATTACCTGTTTATAAATCTTAAATAACCTGAATTATAAAGCATGTCCTGGTCAAGAGGTTTTGAGATAAGGGATAGTGGATTTGCTCATGCTCTAATGAGTAAAGTTGCAGTCTTTGGAGGAAGAGAGAGCGAAGGACAAAACAAACTGTAAGTTTTAAGAGTGCTAGTTCCAAGATATCAAGGCATCCACTCTAGAATTGGGCTTTCTAATTTGTGAAAAGAGGCCCATTAGATATTGTAAAATAGTTCAGTCAGAAATACCACTAACCAGGATGGAGTGTCCATCATGAAATTGTCTGGCATTTCAGAAGGCAGAAATACAAGACAGAGTCCCTGGGAGTGACACGTTCATTCTAGCAAATGTTAAAACAGGTAAAACTAAAGTAACCCTAAACCATTCAATACTTACCCAGCTAGGTTTTCACATATCCACATTCTTTTTCTAACTTTTACTTGTATTTTACCCATCCTTGTCCTAGTTTGAGAAAATCAGAGCACTTTCAGACGAGATTGGGCGCGTTCAGGGTGGTATGGCCGTAAACAATCAAATCATTTCAAGGAAGCATAATAAGAGAAAGAGAGAGAGAGAAAAAACAAAACAAAACAAAATGCTTTGCACCTATATACTATCTCTTGGTTTTAAAGCTTTTTTTTTTTTCCTCCCTGACGTTACCCTATTGAGTATTTACATGAGACAAGTAGAGAAGAAAGTAAAAGGGTCACTATGGGCTCCATTTAACAGATAGCAAAACTTATGGTCTAGAGTTTAAGTGACTGATCACTGTCACACGGCTATTTAGTAACAGCTAAGGGATTAGACTCTAAAATCTAGGTTCTTAGCTGAGTGAATTTTCCACTATATGAGAGTGACTCTGCAAAGTAACTGCCATCATTTGACTAGGGCTACCCCTAGGATATTTTCTTTTTAAACAGATGTTATATAAAAACCATGCCTGGTATTCCACAAATATCATGTCAACAAGTAAGAAAAAAAAATATGTAAAATGATAGTGCAGCATGACTCACAAGATTTCTTGATTGCTTTCCAAAGTGTTTTTCCTTGTCTATTCAAGACACAGGACAAAGTTCCTAAAATGGCACTGTTAAAACTCCTCTATATCTTCTTTGAGAATCTGGAGACTGGCCAAGCATTCATTCTGATACTGCTGGAAGTAATGCTTACTTTATAAAGTGGGTCACAGCATGCTCCTGAGATGGCTTAACGATGCTGTGGGCTTTGACTTAGGTGAGCAGAACTGGTTCTTGTACATTAGCTGACTTCAGCGGTCCCTTGTCAAACTTCACATGGGGATTCACACAGCAATCAGACTCTGAAGTAATTGTGTGTCTATGATTCAGGATAACCTAATACTTAGGTTTTAAAGATCAACTGGTTTTAATCATCCTTGGTAAATGAGCAGTCTCCTTCTAACCTTATTTTTACCAACAATACAGAAATGCAGCAATTTTGGTATCTTTTTGGTTAGGATATGATTTGAATGAATTATATCCTCTCCAAATTTATATGTTGAAGCCCAAATCCCTGATAGGATGGCATTTGAAGATAGGACTTTGGGAGATAATTAGGTTTACATGGGGTTATGAGGGTGGGGCCTTTATGATGGGATTAGTACCCTTATAAAAAGATACACCAGGGGGGCGCCTGGGTGGCTCAGTGGGTTAAAGCCTCTGCCTTTCACTCAGGTCATGGTCTCAGGGTCCTGGGATCAAGCCCTGCTTCCTCCTCTCTGTCTGCTTCTCTGTCTACTTGTGATCTCTCTCTCTGTCAAATAAATAAATAAAATCTTTAAAAAAAAATACAAAACTACTAGCAATGATTATTTAAAAAAAAATAAAAAGATACACCAGGTAACTTGCTGTCTTTCTTTCTCTGTACCACATAAGGACTTAGCGAGAAAGTGGTTTCCTGCAGGTCAGGAAGAGGGTCATTACTAGAGATCCATTACACTGGTACCCTGAACTTGGACTTTCCACACTCCAGAACCGAGAAAATAAATGTCTGTTGTTTATGCCATACAGTCTATGGTATTTTATTCTATCAGCTCAAGCTAACTAAGAAAAGGTAGTATGCCATTGTAACCGCCACCTCACTGGATTCAGACAATAATGCCTCTATACTCCTTGACACTGGAATACTTCTCTCTAGCTTAGTAGTATGTGATTGGTGGATATAATTTAAAAAATAACATGTGGGGGGGGTTTGAAAATGAACGTGTTGTTAACTTGGATGTGCAAGAAATTTCACTGAGAATCTAGTATTCTCATCAGTGTTGGGTTATGACAGAACAATTTAAAGTTTTTTACAGAAAAGTGTTTTGGATTCTTCCAAATTATATGGTCTCTTTTTGGATGTTTATCAAAATAAATTTATATTTATATTTATTCAGTCAATGAAAAATCAAGCTCCCTCTCCAGTTGTTTTCCCCCTCTGTACTTTCTAAGATGACATCTGGATTTGAGCAACTTGCTGTATCCTAATTGGTATTGAGGAAGGAATCCTTCAATCTACTTTTCAGCAGGTGGATCCCTTCATTTTGTCTTATGACTGGGTGTCTTCTATACATTTCCTGCTCGTGCCATGGCAGCTGGACTTGTGCATCTAGTCTCAACATGATTAGGGTCAGTTGGCAATTCCTTGCTGACCTGGTCTCAGTTCATTTTTCCTGAGTCTGCCACATCCATCTATGGTTTAAGCACCACCTCACACAACAATCCCATTGCAGGCATCTGGCTCTCAATTCCAAAAGAGGCCTCCTGGAAGGAAAAGGCCAAACCTGACTTCATTCTACTTAGTGTGACAGGGTACTGATTAATCCCTTGAAAAGAGGTAATGAGAAGAAGGAGACGATTTGAAATGTTCTGGCTAAGAAATCTTTAAAAAATAGTTTGATGATGGGGCACCTGGGCAGCTCAGTTAGGTGAGCATCTGACTCTTGATTTCAGCTCAGGTCAGGATCTCAGAGTCCTGGGATTGCGCCCCATCTCAGGTTCTGTGCTCAGGCAGGAGTCTGCTTGAGGATCCTCTCCTCTTTGCCTCTGTCCCTTCCTCTGCTCATGCTCTCTCTCTCTGTCTCTAAAATCAATCAATCCATCCATCAATCGATCAATCTGTAAAACGTAGTTTGATGATAGCCTCAAATAGTTTTCATTAGGCTGAAACACATGATGGGAATGTTAATGCAATGTTAAAGAATATGTAAAATGTAGGATCCTCTATATAGATGCATGGTTTGTTAGGTATTAATGCATATTTTTCCTTCTACCAAATGACTGTTACAACATGCCTCAAAAATACAATATCATCAGAAACATGTTTTGGTATCCTCTTGTCAACTGTGTTTAATAAGCCCTGAGCAATTCTGAAGAAGCTAAAGTAATCCTTGCCTTCATAACATTGCAAGCTGAAGTCTTTCATTTTTGAGTCACATTGTTGCACTGGATCTATTTTGCTCTGACAGTCATGAATAAAACTTGTGTAGAGTCTTATAATAATTCTAGATGAGTTTGCTCTAAATATGAAAATAACAGTATGAACTGCAATGATATGTAAGTTTGTCAAAGTGAGGCTAGTATCTCCAGTTGTGTTTGTGCTCTAATTTTCTTCACTTCCTTCCCTTGGTTTCTAGTCAGTCGCTGCCTATGTAAACATTGAACTTCAAGTTCCCTAACTCAATAAAATTTTGAGAGTGCTCTTCATTTTCTTTTTAGTTTAATTTTAATTAATACTATCCCTGTTAAAGTATCTATCTGCAACAGCAGCACAAAAAACCTTTGTCCGAACAAGATAATACTAGAACTGGAACAAATCCTGAGATTGTCCAGCCAATCTTTGGAGATGAGAAAACTAAAACTCTGAGATATTAAAATACAAATGATTCGTTGTCAATCAGATGTTAGAAGCAAGCGGATGAGAACTAGGTTTCTTTCTTTTTTTTTTTTTAAAGATGTTATTTATTTATTTGACAGAGAGAGACCCAGAGAGAGAGAGAACACAAGCAGGGGGAGTGGGAGAGGAAGAAGCAGGCTCCCTGCTGAGCAGGGGAGCTCGATCCCAGGACCCTGGGATCATGACCTGAGCTGAAGGCAGATGCTTAACGACTGAGCCACCCAGGTGCCCCAAAAACTAGGTTTCTTATCTCATGGTCCAATACTCTTGCTTTATAATCTTAAGATCACTTTTAAATGTACTCTTGCAGATTTTGATAAATCCTTTTTATAATGATATTCCCAAGTTTTTAGATTTGAAAATTTTTTGTTGTAATTCATCCCATTCATTATGTAGGGAGTAAGCATTATATGTTAAACCCTGAGCAGGGCGCCTGGGTGGCTCAGTGGGTTAAAACCTCTGCTTTCGGTTCAGGTCATGATCTCAGCATCCTGGGATCGAGGCCCACATCGGGCTCTCTGCTCAGCAGGGAGCCTGCTTCCTCCTCTCCTTGTCTCTCTGCCTGCCTCTCTGCCTACTTGAAATCTTTCTCTCTGTGTCAAATAAATAAATAAAATCTTTAAAAAAAAAAAAAAACCCTGAGCAAAGCCCTTGTTGTAGATGAACTCGTTTACTTCTCAGAGCAACGCACTAATAGTTTCATTGCTATTATTTCTACTTGATAGATGAAGAAGAATCAGAGGCATATATAGGTAAAGTGACATACCCAAAGTTACATCACTGGTGAATAACAAAGCAGAATTTGAACCCAGATTGCTGCCTCCAAAGCATGTTGACTTTCATAGCAGACATTCAAATTAGCCACAGCCATCCCATTTGTTTATTTTGCTCCTGGGAATTCTGTAATTTACCCTGTTCCTTTCCTAAACTGCTTGTTAAATAAACCTAGAACCATAATTGTGACTCACCTGTACCACATGAAACTATTTTCTGGATTTATTTTTCCATACTAAACTCCTGGCTCCAAACTATTTTCCTGCTTTTGCCTCCAACTGTCCCCCTTTTCACCATTATCTTCTTTTAATATATTTTATCTTGTATACATCTTTACACACATCTTTGTGTATATGTATTGTATGCATCATTACAAATCACTTTATAACATTCTTATATAAGAAAGCAGGGTACAAATAAATAAAAAAACAAATTATAGAGCAAACTAGTCAACCTCAAGTCACTCTACTGGAAAGGTAGAATAATATAGGCTAATTATTCATGAATGTGGGGCTAGCTGTGCACAGTCTAGTTGCAAATGTTGAAAAAGCTCAAGTATATCCAATCACAAAGTTCTACAAGATGGAAAGTATAAATAGAATTTATTGCAAAGAGGAACAGAACAGTCCAGGGTCGGGTGTCTGGTAGGCTCAGTTGGCCGAGTGTCTGCATTTGGTTCAGGTCATGATCTCATGATCCTAGAGTCCTGAGATCAAGCCCCAGATGGAGCCTGTTTCTCCCTCTTCCTCTGCCCCTCATCCTGCTTGTGCTTGTGCTCACTCTCTTGATCTCTCCCTCTCTCTCTCTCTCTCTCTCTCTCTCTCAAATAAATAAATAAATAAAATCTTAACAACAACAAAAAAAGAACAGTCCAAGGTCATTCTTAGAGGCTCACTCTAACAGGCATGAGTTCTCTCACAACAGCATGAATTAGACATTGCTTTTTGATGCCTTTTCTGGTCTGTTTCTTTGTTTTGCTTAATAGAACTCTTATATCAGAAACCCAAATTAAAAACACTGGTTAACTCGGGTAAACAAAATAATAATTATAATTTCTCATCTTGTACAGAGAGAACTATGTCAAATCAACATTATATTTTCCTGTTGGTTAGAATCTCTTGTGGGTACTATCTGAATTTTTGTTCTTAATAATTTGGAGTCACAGGCAAATATCCTTAGAAATATGAATAGCAGACTAAATTGTTACATGGGTATCACTACACCACTACAATAAAAAGAGATCCCATATTTTATTATAAATAGCTTATATTTAATTCCACCTGTAGATATAAGAAGGAGCTAACTATTCAATATTTTATTTACCAAAGGATACTAAAATGAATTTTTATAAATTGCATTCTGTTGCATTTTTTCCTTGCTAAGAATCTGTTTAAAATTGATGAATAAGAAATTCCTTATAGTGAAATTAGCCTCTCTAGATTCCTATTATGAGATTTTGAAAAATAATTTTTTTCTTCATTTGAGCAATTGATACATTTTTAGAACTTTATTTTTAGAACTTCTGGGTATATTTGGAAAGTTAGCAGTATTCATGATACCAAAATATTTTGTGGATATTTGTTTTATAAATTGTCTAAAGCAAATAGCAAATATAACCCTTACAATCCCAGGATTTTGTGAAGAAATAGAAATTGGTTTAGTCCAAATTTCATTAAAAATTATTTACAAGGGAAGATTTAATTCCATCTTTGAAAACAAGTACTGCCCATTCTGAATAATGATAGGTTAATTAAATTAAAATTGATTAACTCTGACAACATTATATATTTGCTAGTACTTCAATTTTAGCCAGGAGAAGAATGAATACGCTTTAGTATTCAAATGCCACCTTCATGTTTAAATTCATTGCTGTGCTGTGGGAAGAGAAACAACAGAAGCAGCTGCCTGCTTCCTCCACATTTAGCCAGGAGTTCAGTAACTCCCAGAATAGGCAGGATTAGATACTGTCAAACACATTTGCCCAATTCTGTGCTGCAGATTTTTTTTTTAATATTCCACTTTAGAATTGTAAAATGTTTAAATGTGTAAATATGCAAACATTTCCATTTGCAAGTCACAATGAAAATATAGAAGATAAACAGTTTCTATTTAGCTTTGTAGATTTCCTAGTTGAATTTAACTCATTTACCAAAGATGTGATCTTTATTAATAACAGAATCAGAATTTATTAACTGAAACAAGTTTCCAAACATAGTACTTACAGTACTCACTCTTAATCAGTAAAAAAATTCTGCTAACCTTTCACCTCTACTTATTGGACATTGTGCCTTCTTTTTTAGATAATGCCAACAGATCACAGTCGTCTTCTAGATCTTGAGTCCAAACTGATTATGCAGTTAAACCATTAACATTGCTAGCCCGGGAGCATGCTTAAAAATATTACATTAGAAATATCCTGACAGTCATAACTTCAGGGCAATTTGGGAACTATTTTCAGCTCAGATCCAAACTGAAAATTAGTCTTCTTAACAAAAAGTTAAATTTTAAAATACTCTTCTGACCAGCAGCAGAGCATGGGTCAAAAAAGAGACAATGGAAAGAGGACATAAAAGGGGAGAGAGAAAAGAGCCAGAAAAATGAAAAAGAGAAGTTGTATTGGGCTATTATCAATATTATCAATAGCCCAATACAAACATTATTGCCCAATACAAATAATATTTACAAATGTTATGACACATAGAGTGTATCTTCTTTCTTAGCACTCATCATCCTTTTTAATTTACTCACTTTTTAAAAGGACAAAAAGCAATGTTAAAAAGTCCTGTAAACTATCTAATATGGAATATTAACATAGAAATATGTGAACTGTACTGTAAGAGGTCTTATTGAGTGCAGCTTGGTGGTTCTGAATAACTTCTGCACTTTTTAGAACTTTTGCGCAGGCTTAGCCTGCATTATAGTAAGGGTAAGGAATGCATATGAAATTTTATTTTTCTATCAGTTTTTGAGTAACTTTTCCTCCTCCTCAAATTCAGCATACATAATCAGGCGGAATTTGTGTATACATCAAACCTGCATCTAGGAGAAAGGTCTCTGTGCAATGAACAGTGTAGAAATTAGAGTAACTAGATAATCCTTTGCAATGGTTGCTCATTCTCAGAAACAGCCTCAGGTAGGAGCTAGGGAAAAGAGGGCTATAAATGTTCTTCTAGACACAAAAGCAAGGAACAAATAAATGCAAAGGAAATTTTGCTCTTTTGTTAATTAGTTTCAAATCAAGGGCATTATAGGTAGCCATGTGGTAAATGAATGACAGTAAAAGGAAAATGTTGGGGAGTTTAGCAGAGTACAGCATCAGCTATTATTAATCTGATGAACTGTTCACTTGTAACCTTTGAAAGTGTATTATTGTCAAGTGAAGCATGGGGAAAAAAATTCTTGTAGAAGACACTTTTAGGATTTAAAGTGTACAAAGATGGGCAATGTTAACAATTTGAAGCCCTATTAAATATTTCATGGTTAAGAATTTTTAATGAGTTATGTTACAGTTAGTTTAACATTCATAGTTACTTTTAAAAACAGATAAAATGAGCGGTCCTGAAAGGTTTTTTTAAATTGTTTTGTTTTTTTAAAGTATGTTGCTGTATTAAGGAACTTTATAGAAATCACGTTGGTAGGGTACTTGCAACTCTTGTTAATTTAGTTTCTTTTCAACTTCCAAGCCTTATTTTAGTATTTACTTATACAAGCTAACATTTGTATAGGAAAAATATAACTTAGCTATAGTATACACAATATCTGAGGAAGAATAAAGCTGGTACAAAGATTCCTGGCAGATTTCTGCTTCTGAACATGATGGAGCAATTGGAACTGGACTTGCCATTCTCCCATGAACATCTACAAAACCAAGCATAATAGATGACACATCAATGCCCAAATATGAGACAACAGGCAGCATGAACTATGATTCCTAAGATAAAGGAAATAGATATGATGAGTCCTATAATTGCCCTAGCTTTCTGCCTACAGGCACAGTCCAGACAATGGTGCAGAAAGGAAAAACAAAACAAAGCATAACAGTAATACTGAGTAAAAGACAAAGAGGGCAGAGCTTGGGGAGGCTGAGGTGGGCTGTAATTTAGAGGACATAGTGTCAGAGAAAAGGGAGCTATGCAAAGATAGAGCTCCCAAAATCCATAAAAGTGTCTGCTTGAGCCTGTTGTGAAATACTAAGCAAAACTTATGTAAGGATGAACTCCATGAGGTCAGGCAGTGTTCAAGAACCTACAAACTAGACAATTCCCAGACCTCATTCAGGTCTGGGAGTTGGTGAAGTCTGACCACTCAGACTTCAGAGTCTTCATTGAACACTGGGGACAATTTGGTTATATGTAACAAGTTATGCCTTAGCAGCAAGGACGTGCTGGTATTCTAAGATACTCTGCATGATCCACTCTTCCAGGGATTCATGATCTTCTCCTCTTAAGTATGAGCAGGACATAGTGAGTTGCCTATAAATAATAGAATACAGAAAAAAAATGGTGAGATGTTACTTCTTAGATTAAATTAGAAAACAATACTGGCTTAAATCTTACTTGCCTTCTCTCTCACTTTCTTTTTGGCTTACTCTGATGGAAGCCAGCTGCCCTGTGAGCTGTGTTATGGAATAAGGTCATGTGGCAAGGAAATAAGAAAGAGCTCCAGCCAATACATCATGAGCAACTAAATCTTGTGAACAACCACTTGAGAGAGCTGAGAAGAGGATACTCTCACAGTCAAGTTTTGAGATAACTGCGCCCCTGGCTGATGTTTTAATTATAGCCTTATGAGAGGCAGTAAGCCAGGAGAACTTATGCTAGGATTCCCATCCAATGGACACTATAGGGTAATGAATGTGTGTTCTTAAAAGCTTCAGTGCTTTGGGACAATTCTTTATATAGCAATAGATAACTACCTGTAAGTAGGAAGCTACCATAATAAATATCTAAATACAGATAATTAATACAAGGGATAAACTAGCCTTAGAGTAAAAGCTACTATAGACTGTTAGCAGAGCTGAAAACAAGCCTTGAAAGGACCAAACTGATTAGCAATAACTTAACACATCAGCAGATTAAAGTCCAATTTCCCTTAGAGAAAGTCAACAAAAGCTAATATTCAACCATGTAAAATTCACAATATCCAACTTCTAATCAGGAGTTTCTAACTATGTGAAAACACAGGAAAATGTGATCCATAAAAGGAAGAAATTTCAGTGTACAGAAACAGATCCAAAAATGACAGCAATCATAGAATTACCAGATAGGACTTTAAAACAACTAAAAAAAAAAATACGCTCAAGCATTTAAAGGAAAACATGAACATCATAATGACAGAAATTAGAGATATACATGAAAGGGTCAAATGGAACATCTGGAGCTTTGTATATCTCATACACTATGTGAAATTAAGACTTTATTGTATAGTTTCAACAGCAGACATGACACTGCAGGTGAAAAGATCTGTGAACTTGAAGACATGGAAATAAAATTTCTCTTACATGACCCCCCACCCAGGGAAAAATATAAAATAACTAAAAACAAAAATATAAACAGTGCTTCTGGAACCTGTTATACTGCTTCCGTGTCCCAGGTGTCAGTGATACCAAACTGTCTAATAATGTGTAATTGGAGTTCCAGGAAGAGTATTAGGAAGCAGATAAAAGTTAAGGAAATGGCCAAAATTTTATCAAATTTGGTAAATAATAGATATATGCCACTTTCTGGAAGTTCAATGAGTCCCGATCGTGCTAAACACCCCCCCAAAAAATGCCTAGGCACATCATAACCAAATTGTTAAATACCAGCAATAAGTGAAAATCTCTTACACAGGTCAGAGCAAAAGTCAAATTATTTAGAGAGGGACAAAGATCACAGAGGCCAGAAAATAATGGACTAACATCGTCGAAGCGCTAAGAGAAAAATTTGTCGATGCAGAATTCTATACCGAGCAAAAGTGTACTTCAAAAAGAAAGTTAAAATGAAGATTTTTTTTTAAACCAACAAAAACAGGCTTTATCACTAGATAACTTGTACTATGGGAAGTATTTAAGAGAATTCTTCAGGTGAAAGGATAATGATGAAAAAGGGAAACTTGGATTCACTAAAATTAATGATGTTGGGAATAGTAAATACATGAGTAAATACAATGCTGAGTCAATATGCTCTTCTTATTTGAAATATCTATAAAAATATATGACTTTTGTTTAAAACAAAAGTAATAAAATATATATAATGGAATTTGTCATATATATGTAGCATGTGTTATTCATCACATGTATGAAAACAAAACCAGAAAGAATGAGCAGGCGTAATTATATAATTGTAGTGTTTTTTTTTACATTTTATGTGAAGTAATATAACATTATCTGAAGGCAGAGTGCAATCAGTTAAAGACACATACAAAAAACCCTACAACATCAGAAAAAATAAAACAGAAAGCCATTGCTATAAAGCAAAAGAAAAAATAGAAAAGAACATGAAAAAAACAAGAAGAGGAAAAATAGCAGAGGTACAGATAACAAAATGATAGCTTTTAACTTAACAATATTTATAATTAGCTTAAGGAAATCAATATAAAGACTCCAAGTAAAAGGGAGAGATTATCAGATATATAATATCATGACCCAATCATATCCTTCCTATAAGAAATGCATTTCAAGTGTCAAGACACATTTAAGTTTTATAACAAATACCCAATAAATAGGGGTGCCTGGGTGGCTCAGTTGGTTGTGTCCAATTCTTGATTTCAGCCCAGATTATGATCTCAGGGTCCTGAGATGTGGGTCCGTGCTCAGCAGGGAGTCTGCTTCTCTCCTTCTCTCTGTCCCTCACCTCTCCCCATTTGCCCACCCCCTGTCTCTCTTTGTCTCAAATAAGTTAATAAATCTAAAAAAAATACAATAAATATAAATACATATCTATATATATCTTATATCACTAATACTACGAAAGCAGACATACTTAGATTGCTATCAGAGAAAGTAAACTTTAGGACAAGGAATTATACCTGGAGAAGGATATTTCAAGGAATAAAGTGAGAAATTAATAGAAGTATACAACCCTAAATGTGCATATTTCCAGTAAGAGACCTTCAAAATGCACAAAGAAAAAGCTGACTGAACTGAAGAGCAAAATAGAAAAATCTACAATTTTATGTGAAAGCTAGAATTCTTTTTCTGTAACTACAAAGAAGACTTAATCTGTGGTACTAACCAATATAAGTTAATTGATATTTGTGGAATTTTCTCTTCAGCAGTAGCAGAATAAATATTCTCAATAGCATATGGACCATTCACCAAGATGGACCCTATGCTGGGATTTAAGAAATGTTTTAAAAAATCTAAAAGACCTGAAACTATAAAGAGTATATCTACGTGTAATAGAATTAAATTTTTAATTGACTGTGGAAATTTATCTATAATATTTCCCCAAACATGGACATTAATCAACACACTTATAAGTAACCATAAGTCAAGGGGGAGTCACAAAGGTATTAAAAAATATCCCAATTTGAATAAAAATAAAAGCATAACATGCCAAAATTTGTGAGATACAGCTAATACAACACTTAGAGGGGAATGTAATACTTTAAATCATTAGATTAGAAAAGAAAAAAAAAAGGTCTAAAATAATCAATATTAACACCTAAACAACTGAAGAAAAGAAATAAAAAATTAAATTTGAAGTTAATAGAAAGAAGAAAATAATCAAAATAACAATAAAAATAACTGGAAATCAATGAAATAGAAGACAAGTAATTAATAGAGAAAAATCAATAAAACTAAGGAATTTTTTAAAAGGTCAAAAATCAATAAATGTCTGGCTAAACTGATAAAACCCAAAAAAGTAAAGAAACAAACTATCAATATTAGGAATGAAAGAGGGTGCTTTAGATTTTACAGATATTAGCAAGATAGTAGGTAATGTTATGAACAACTTTGTGCCAATACATATAATAACTATATAAAAATTTTTAAATTATTAGAAAGGCATAAATCACACAAATGGTAAACCTCTAAATGATTAATACAATATAATGAATATACTCTGTATTATGTTGCATCATGGGAAAATAGTGAAAAGTCAAAATATTTTTTGGTATTAGTACCTATGATCAATTTCCTTATCCCTGTGTTAATATTCTTACATTGTATTTACTAACTTTCTAAGAAGAATACTGTATATGCTATTATATACATAATTGATGCTCAACATCATTATTCATTGAGAAGTACAACCATTATAAGATACCAATACACGGCCAGTTGAGTGGTTGTAATGAAAAAGACTGACAATACCATGTATTGGATAGACATGGAACAACTGCAATTCTCAGGTACTGCTGGTGGAAGAGAATGCAGTAAAACCTCTATGGAAAACAATTTGGCAACATACGCTTAGCATACAATCTCACCATTCTACTCCTAGGTTTATACCCAAGTGAAATAACATACGTTTGCACACATGTTCCAGCCCAGAACCAGAAAGCAACAGTTGAATGATTAACCATTTTATTCATATTAACCCCAAAATAAAAACAAGCCAAATATCCATCAGTAACTGAATAGATAAATAAATTATTATACGGACAATGGATAAACCAACTGGGATGTATGTAATGAAATACAACTCATGAATAAAAAAGAATAACTACTGATAAACACAACATACATAACTCTTTAAAATGTTATGCCAAGAGAAAAGAGGCTGACACAAGAGTGCACATAGCATATAAGTTCATTTGTATGAAATTCTATAACATGGAAAAGTAATCTATAGTGACAGAAAGATGAAGCTAACCTGGAGCCCAGATTATAGGGTGAGGATATTTACCACCAAGAGAATAAGAGAAGTGTTCTGTATCTTGATTGTGGTGTATTCACTGTCAAACCCATTAATCTGTAGGCTTAAAATGAATGTATTTTATGGTGTATAAAGTAGTCCTCAACATAACGGAGTTAAAAAAAAAAGCGGGTGGGTGCGGGGGAGAAAAAGAAGCCAATCACTGGAAGATTTTTCTCAGTATTCAAATATTTTAATAAATCAAAAAACAAGATACCAACTTTAAGAATACAGACTATGAAATCTACATTCTGAAAACAGAGTTGTGGCACCTGGGTGGCTCAGTGCATTAAGCTTCTGACTCTTGATCCGAGCTCAAGTCACGATCTCACAGTTGTAAGATCCAGCCCTGTGTCAGGTTACACACTAAGCCTGGAGCCTGCATAAGTTTCTCTACCACCCTTTCCTTCTGCCACGCCCAGCCCCACCCCACAGCTCTCGCATGTGCGCGCGAACGCTCTCTCTAAAATAGATAAATAGATAGATGATAGATAGATAGATAGATAGATAGATAGATAGATGATAGATAGATAGATAGATAGATAGATAGATAGATAGATAAAGACATTGGATATCCTTAGAAAAATAAAGACAAGGTCATTAAAACCTAAATCTATTTGAGCTTACACTATAGCAGATATAAGGAATAGAATATATTTCTTTTGCTGTAGTCAGTCAAACGCCATATAAAAAAATGAAAACTTAGTAAATATGGCTTTGTCTTCTGCTCAAAAATAAAGAAAGGGATAAAAGAAATAAAGGCAAAGGAGAAAGATGAAATGAGTGAAATGAAGAAATAAGGTCCTGTTCTATGGTTATAGTGTCTCCCATAGATGATACATTGCTCAAAAATCTCTGAATTCTGTAGAAATAAGAAAAGAGACCATTGTTTGGGTCAGTGGCATAAAGTAAAATACTGATTTTCAAATTGTGTTAGGTTACCTGAGACCCATACATGAGAATGTCTGTATTTGTCTCATATATACCTTCGGGGTAGAGTCTCCAAACACAGAATAATTTATTCACAAGTCACATGTAGCATATCTAGCCTTATCGAGATATTTGTAGCAAAGTTTCCCCAAGTGTGATACATACCTGTAGGAGAGGTGATACACTGAGATTTGAAAAGAAATATGGAAACTTTTATCCATTTGATCTAAAATTTTCAAGTAAGGTTTTTAATAATATGCTGATTGAGAATTGCTTTTTTCCAAATATGAATGGTTTTAGGTAGGTCACTATAGTAACCACTTCTTCCAGGATTACATCATCCTGTTTCTCACACTTTCTTTATCTGTCTAGGCCCTCCGAGTATTTGATTTTCACTGTAAGGACACAGGCAATGATTCTGCCATTGCATTCTGAGGGAGAGAGACCATGAGTTTTTCTAGCCTCACAAAGAAGGAAGGGAATTTTTTTTTTCCACATGCAAATCTTTCCCTTAATAGAGTACTCACTGAAAAGCCAAACATAGTTCTTTGAGCCAGGACTGGTGAGTTGAGGGAGCTGGGTGAGCACACTCATGCTGGTAATTTGTTTGGTGGAAGGATCTCCTATGTGATTTTTAAGGTTAATATGGGAGATTCTTCCCGTGGGGCTTCAACTTTCTGAGTTCCTTTAGCTTCCCCAATGTGGAAGTCTATCTTTTTACCCCTGATGACCAGGAATGCCCTGCACATGAACTTACTGCACAAGAAAACAAGAAGACCGAACTCATTCTCTGGAATCACAAACTTTTTTCAGAAAGTGGAGCAAGTATAAAAAATATATTTTAAAATGACAGTGAATTATTAGATTAAAATATGTACAAATCTGTAAAAAATTTCATTTGCCGCCTCAGTTTATTTTGACTTGCAGTCAATGTTCTTAAATGTGTCAGAATCCTGACTTTGGAGTTTCTAGAAAGAAATAATTTAGTAGAATCAGAAAGCACATTTCTGTGTTCAATAGCTGTTTACTTAAATGCACACTGCAGTTTTCAGAAGCGGTTTTCCCTCATTGCCTGTATTTGCATAATGTTTACTGCCAGGAAGGTTATTTAAGAGCAGTGAAATTTGAAGTTTGGAGTGTGCTCTTTAATCAAGGCAGTGGTTACTGCATCTGGAATCATTTGATTATTTAGAAAAGTCTAATTTGGTGTATGATTTCTGTAACTTTTTGCCAATGTTATTTCTAAAAAAATGAGGAACACAGGTTTTGGAATAATGCTACTTTTATTTTGTAGTATATATGCATTCTTAGACCATTGCTTTTCTGATTCAACGATGGTTATATAATTGGAGTATGTTTTTCTGCAGAAGGATGTTGTCATCTTGTCAAGCAGAGGAAGTAAGAGATTTGGAACCATGAATAAAAGACGTTTTATTCCTGGCTCTACATTTACTCTTTGGAAAATCTTAGGCAAATATATCATTTCCTTTTCCATCTATAATCTAAAATGCAAATAGAGCGATGATATTGTTCATCAGACTTGAAAGAGATCTATCTTGCATTAGTTTGTTTCTCTGAAAATGAAAACACCATGCAGGATTTTAAATAGACCCTTGTGACTTCTAATTTGTCTCTTCCTACACATAGAATTCAACCATTGTCACCTTTTCAAATATGTTCATTCATTTTTATTTTAAAGATACAAATTCTTAACATCATGTTGAGCTGATAATAAAATTCTAAAATTAGAATTATGTACATTTACTTAAATATACACCATCAAGTTTGTTTCCTGAATCTGGGGAATAGAGAAATCCGCCCTACAATTCTCACAATTGTTCATCAAACTCTCTTCTCTTCATGAGGTAATGGAGCTTCTATTTGTAATGCAGTGTTCCAACTGGCACCAAGGACTAAAGAGTCTATTAGAAAGGAAGTTGATTGACCATATTTTAAGAAGAAATTTTCCTTTAACAAATGATGAAAAGATTAGTGATTGTAAATAACATTTTTAACCTTTATTTTTATTTTCAGAATCCTCAGGTCTGTATCTGGTAAATTTCCTTTAATTTTCCTGTTGAGCGACCTTCATAAAATGTTTCAGTGGATACCACAGTCATGTTCTATAAGGTTTTTGTTCTGTATCTGTTTACTTTCTTCATAATGGGCCCAGAAAATAAAAATTTATCATTTATATGATTTCTTACTTCCAAAACTAAGAATCCAAAATCCATAAATGTGCACACACACACACACACNCACACACATACTATCTCTCATATGGGAATTATATTCCCGAGCTACCAAACCACTCCAAATCTCAACTTTCCATAAAATGTCCTTATTTTTCATCTAAATCAATCATCAAATATTTATTCTATGCACATACCAATTCTAGGTTTTAAGTTAGGTTTACAGGATATAATCACTTTGACTTTAAGTGAACAGATATAACTTTCTACATAAAATATACTTTTCTATATAAAATATAATCTCAAAGTAATAAGTAAACTGTATAGAGTAGAAGAATCTTCAGAGATATCTATGTAAATTATAATAAATCTTTTTTCTTAAAGAGGCCATCAGAAACTCAACTTTGTAATGAATAGATACAGTATAAATAGTCTTTAAATTTTATGATAAGTAGTAAGTAGATATTTTCTAACTTTTGTTTGCTTTACAAGTAAAGGATAGTGGATACCTTAGTTCTTGCTGTCACTATCAACAGTTTTTTTTTTTTTTTACTCAGATACTACCATTAACTCTATTTAGAATTGAGGCCTATATTTTCTTTTTTTTTTTTTTAATTAATTAATTTATTTCAGAGAGAGAAAGAGAAAGGAGAGCATGAGCTGGAAGGAGGGCAAATGGAAAGAACATTTAAACAGATTCCCTGATGAGTGTGGAGTCCCAAGCTAAAAGTCCCAAGACCCATGAGATCATCACCTGGGCTGAAACCAAGGGTCAGATGTTAACCCAGTGAGCTACTCAGGCACCCCAAGGACTACATTTTCAATTAAAGTTCTAACTAAAGTTTTATTAACATATCTGAGATTTCTTTTACTTCCACAATTGTCCTTGATGAATGGAAAGGATTTTGATAAACAGGAAGGAAGGAAAGAATCTCAAACAAACAAACCATTCTAAGTCCTATCACTTTCTCCAAAATTGGTCTCTTTAGAGTATAGATTCCTACCAATTATCATGGCTATCTAGAAGTTGAATCCTTTCCAATCCTGACAAAAACAATCCAGTAGTTTTCTATGAAATAAGAAAGAAAATACCCCTTCATACCTTCAAGTGTGACTTGAAGAAGGTATGTACACATGACATACATACATATGTGTGTGTGCGTGTGTGTGTGTATGGCTTATATACATGTATGCATACAATGTACATGACAGTAGTTATTGACAAGCACAGTTATTCTTTAAATACCAGCTACATACATATATCCTTTCTTCCCTTCTGCCAAAGTCCTGTTGTGAAGTCCAGTTCTCTGTTTCATTCTTAAGAGTGATTTCTCTCTTATAACTCACATTATATGCTGTAAAAATTTGATTCTGTCATATAGGACTTCCTAGTGTCCCAGGCATATCTATGGATATATGAAACCTCAATGAAAATAGAATTCACTGATTTTTGTCTGTCTCTTGCTTGATTATTTTAAAAATTAGAGTTTTCTTTTTCTTTTTTTAATTAGTGATAAGGTGTTTTCATCAGCCCCATTATAATCTTCTTTGGGATATCTTAAAATATACAAAAATGTTATAGAGTCAAGATTAATTTTGACTCTGAAATATATTTGAACTTTGACTTATTACCATAATTAAACTAAACAAGTGATCTTTTTAAACCTCTATTGCTCATTAGCCTCAGTTGGGAAGCTTTTAAAGCTACTAATTCTTTGGCTCCCACCTTTTCTGGAGCTGGGGCTCACCATTTTTTAAGTTTCTCAGGTGGCCTCAATATAAAGCCAGAATCAAGGATCAGTAAAGTAATAAGCTCTACTGGTTAATCTATCATGGGAAAGATACCAACCATTGGAATGCCATTCATCTCCCATAATGTAATCACTTAAGTAGGTCCATATAACATTTATTGATCATCTCTTAAGTTGGAATTGTTGTGCACAGTTCTAAAGAGGCAAAGATAAACAAGGCATGGTTTCTAGCAACAAAGAAAGAATGTTCTCAATGTTTCTGCAGAAATAATGTTTTCTGTTGCATTTCCCCCAAAATACATACTCACACGCAACTTCATGTTTTGTGTTTACTTCTACATGAATTCTAAGGGCAAGCAATATTATTTCAGATGATATGTAGCATTCTGAGTTATGTTTATCATTCACCATTATAATAATACTATTTGCCTACTTGAACTATTTTGCAGTTGACAAATAGAGTTATATGGTTGACAAGAATAAAACTCAGAAACCTTTGGACTCTGGCTTATCTGTAGTGATTAGACTGAACAAGCAACTATCATTGACAGCAGTCTTTCCAAAGATAATGTCAGAAATCATCTCTCAGACAGGTGAGTAACTTGGGTTAGAGTCTCTGTAAACTGATTTCAACATTAAAGTTCTATTATTCTAAGAATTTAAGTTATGTGCCGTCTAGACCTGACCATCCAGTGTGGTAATCACTAGCCACAGGTAGCTGTTTAAGTCAAATAAAATTGAATATAATTTGAAAATCAGTTTCTCAGTTGCACTTGTTAGATTTCAAGTGCTCATTAGGCACATGAGGCTAGTAGTGGCTATATGTATATCGGATTATAGAACATTTCCACCATTACAAAAAGCTCTATTGCACGGCAGTGGTCTACACAGATTTTTTATAGCAGTAAGTAAAATGAGTAGCAAAGCAAGAGAGAAAATCACATGGAAGACTCAAAAATCCAGTATACATGATACCATATACAAGAAGGAGAATATGATCGGTCTTGACCCCCTTTTAAATTGCTGTAATTTATATTCCTTTTGATGGAATTTCCTAGAACACATTTACTATTTCATTACCTTTAATCATGAAGTAATCATTGATAAATGTCAAGATCTGCTAATATGAAGGAGGCACAGACTTTTTAAATTTACCTGTATGATCTAGACCTTAGTGTTATTGGTTTCAATTTTATTAAAAACATCCACTAAAAAATTGTTTTTGGGGCCAGAAGCAATGGCTCAGGAGGTGACAAAGTGCTTTTGCTAAGTCTGACCCATAAAGAAGAGGCTACAGTAATCATTTAAAATCTATTTATATTGTGCCTGAAGTTTCCATTTATCCTGTTTCAAGCATTTGATATATGGCTGCTCTAACCACAGAAACAGCACTCATGTCTACAGAGTTGCTCACAGCCCAGCAGTCAGGTCAGGGCCTGGGCAGTGGTAAATAACACTGATGAAGAATAGTCTGATGAAGAGTGAGCAATGACTGTTCAATTAGAAGATCAATAAGTCACTTCCCATATACATAAACGGTTGCAAATGAGAAATTCATGGTTGTTTATCTTGGTTTTTTTTTTTTAATAGATTTCAGCCAAAACAAAATCAATAGATACATGCTGAGCCAAAGAAGACTGAATTTAAAAGAAGATGATAGTGACATCTATCAGGCAATTCTTCTAAATAAAGCACATGCCCACCCTCAGGTCTGTAGCTAGTTGATTATCTGTAGCAGAGGGTTTTGCCCTACCTATCATTTTTTATTCAATCTCATTGTTGGGAAGCTGCTGACTATGGGTATAAAAATGTAAATGCAAAAGCAATTGATCATTTTCATCCTTAATTCTTGTGATTCTACCATCCCACTAAAAAGGCCAAAAGATTAAAAACCAGATGAATCACTCTTTAGTCTTTCCTCTACAATAAAAGCATCCAGGCGGCAGTGGGTGTAAGCACCATTTTAAAGGAAGGAGTGTGAGTGGGAGAGCAATATAATTTCACTGAAGATGAAGCAGTCTTTGGAACTGCACCTGTCAACAGAATCTGTTTTAAAATTTGCTTGCAGACAAAGTTTAAATGGTTGAGCCAGTACCAAGAGAGGTGTTATTAACAGTAGATCATGGAAAATAATCTCTGAAAAGAATTTGCTCCTCTACTTGATATTCACTCTCTGCAGCATCCAACCAGAGTGGGCATTTTAGAATTCTCATGCCTTCATAATTTAATTATGTTGTATATTTACAGCGTTTACCAAAGGACTTTATGATGTGTTCAGAATGCTTTGCAAGGAAAGAGATTTTGATTTGTTCTAGTTTATTTGTAGTAAAGAAAAAAATACATTACAAATAAATTTCTCTGTAAAGAATAAACAAATAGAGGCACAGACTGAATAATGCATCAGTCAAGCTAGGCTCATTTGTGCTATAACAAAAAATGACTAGTAAGTCTCATTGACACAGAACATTGAACACTCAGTTCCGTGTTTATCAGGGAAATGACACATGTCAATTTATATCACCTATGTACCAAAGCCTAAAGTTAATGATGTAAGGTATAGATAGTCCTTGACTTAGGATGAGGTTATGTCCCAATAAACCCACCATAAGTTGGAAATATCATTAAGTCAAAAATGCATTAATACATCTAACTTACCAAATGTCATAGATTAGCCTAGTCTTTCTGAAATGTGCTCAGAACACTTACAGAGCTGGGTGGAATCATCTAACAAAGCTTATTTTATAATGAAGTGTTGAGTATCTCATGTTATTTATTGACTACTGTACTGAAAGTGATAAACAGAATGGTTGTATGAATATGGAGTGGTTTTAAGTAAACTGGTTGTTTACCTTCCTGATTGTGTGGCTGACTAGGAGCTAGGCTCACTGTCACCACTCAGCATCATAACAGAATATCCTACTGTTTACTGGTAGCCTAGAAAAGATCAAAATTCAAAATATGCTTTCTACTGAATGTGTTTTGTTTTTCATCATTGTAAATTTGAAAAATTGTAAGTCAAATCATCATAAGTTGGGAACCATATGTACAGTCCTCCATAGCAAGGGGACCTACAAGAAGGGCAGCAGATGTTTTGAATAGACAATCCATCCACGACACTGGTCAAAAGCTTGGCTGCTAGAGTCAGACAAACTTGAATTCAAACCCCAGATCAACAGATCAACACCTATGTGACAAGTAAATGAAGCTCTCTAAGTCTCAATGTTTATTCTATCCTATGGTACTTATTTCATAGAGTTATTGTAATATTTAAACAAGATAAATCATGTAAAAGACTTAGCATAGTTTCTGACACTTATAAACACCCAGTGTTAGTTTTATTATAGTCAAGCTCTGTTTAAAGGTTTTTTTTTTACACTTTCAGTTTCTTTAACATGATGAAATTCTTTAATATATTTGAAAAACAATAGTACTTCTAAATATTCCCTGGTGGCTAATGGAAAACTATAGAAGCTATTAGTTTTAAACACTTAATAGCAATAAACATAATACTCCTTTACTCTTAACATTTTAGCTGGGACAGAGAAAGGGATTTGGAAAAAGGCAACATGTAGTATTTTTTTTATAGTAGAAGCAAAAGAAAAGCTGTAAATCATTAATTATAATAAATGCTAATTCACGGAACACCTGTGTGGCTCAATCGGTTAATTGTCAGACTCTTGATTTCGACTTTGGTCATGATCTAAAAGTCATGAAATCCAGCCCCATGTTGGGCTCCATTAAAATTCTCTCTCTGCCCTTCCCTGCCCCACTCTCTCTCTCTAAAAAAAATAGTGAATAAATAAGAAACAATTTAATTGACAGAAAGAAAGAGAAAGAAAAAAGCTTGTGGTCACACACTTTTATTTCACAACTCTGTAAAAATCACTCTTTTTTTCTATTCTACACTCACTAATTTATTTTTTATTCAGATTTTTGCTCCCAATCCAAACTCATTATGTATAGCATCATATTAATAAAACAATATTTAAAAATAATTCCAAAAGAAAACATATGATAAAAGAACCTAGAGAATACACCTGGAAGTTTTGTTAAATGTCATGGAATTAGTTCTAGAAATTACTTTAGTATTGGCAAATGGTAAAATTTTAATGATCAATATTCATAAGTTCCCTCTGTCTGAATTTGACTAATTCAAACAACAGAAATGTCTTTGTCTGAAATATTAAAGGTTATAGTAATAATAAAGGTGAAAGAGAATAGAATGTTTTTAAAAACCAAAGGACATTATACTCACATTTAAAATTCATAAGCAAAATTTTCATAAAAACTGGCATTTCTTTCTGCTGACATTTGAGTTGGCGTTTAGCCTCATTTCAAGGTCACTGGCTAAATGTTTAATGTGAAAGCGTTTTATAAATCAAAATAAGGCAAATACAATACTAATGAATAAAACCACCTTTCTTAAAACAATCTTTTGGTGTCCCTTTTGTTTGGAACCCTTTCCAAACAAAGCAGCAATCAAACAAAGAAGAGAAAATTTTAGCTTAGCTTTTAGAGAAAGCAGACATTTAAAACCATAGTATTTCAAAACAAAGCTAATTAGCATGCCAAAAAGAAGGAAAAAACACCAATGGTGACAGTTTTATTTAAACCATCATCATTCAGTTACTCAAGCTTACTTACATACACCAAAATTTACACCTCTTAGCATTTAAGATGTGAAACCTGTAAGGTGTGAATTCATCTCTTCTACTCTATAGTATACCTCTTTCTTATGGCACTCTTCCCTTCCATTCTTCCCTGCCACCTACGTTTGAATGGGATCACTTTCTAAAACTTACTTCTTACTGACTTTTTTGCAGCAGCAAAGTTGTATGATGCAAATGCCTATGCAAATACCCCACAGACCTAGAATTTCCTGCTGCCTCCCCTGCCCTGGACTCCCCTTCCTTTCTCTCTTTTCTCCACCCCTGTCCTGCTTTTCCATTTTATTCCTATCTGCGTGTCTCTTTTCTTTGTATCTTTGGATCTGAGAAGTGAAGTCAGAAAAGTCCACTGACATAGCAACAGTGAGATAGCGTAATGGTCAATTATAGTCATAGGGACACAAGGAAAGAAAGAACAGAAAGGATCTTTTCATCCAGTGAACTGTATAATTAGCACAGCATCATGAGCTTGACTTCATTCAGGTTTCCTATACTGCATAGTGGTGAGGAGTTTTAACATTTTTTTTAATGCCTGATTTCTCTGCCAAGCGTAAAAATAAATAAGTAAATGAATAAATAAATAAAATCACAAAAGAGTGATCAAACACTGATACAACTCGTTTATTGAATATCAAATTCTATGCTGGTTATCTGGCCACAGAAATGTGAATAAAGCTTATTTTTATACTAAGAGACTTCTTACTGGAACAAGAAAGATAAATATACAAACAGCACTACTATAATGAATGTGCTGAACATTTTAAGAGAGTCATGAACAGGATCATAAGAACATATAAGAGGGATAACTCATTCGTTTTTATTATTTTCATGTAACATTTGTAAATAATGAAGGTGAGACTGAATGTATTCTTCCTTGAATAATCTGATCCTGTGAACCATCATTAGATGTAAAAAGTTTTCTATTCAGCAATAAAATAATTTCTGTCCTCATGGATCCCCTGTTTCAGTAGAAGAACACAGACCAAAAAAGGCAAATAGTTAGATATATAGCATATATTCTATGATTGTGTATGTATTGAGTGGAACTAAGTGCAATGGAGAGAAATAAAAATAAGGAAGGCAGCTAAACAATATTTATGTGGGGCCCCCTTTGTGGCTCAGTTAGTTAAGTGTCTACCTTAGGTTCAGGTCATGGTCTCATGGTCCTGGGATCAAGCCACAAGTTGGGCTCCCTGCTTAGCATGGCATCTGCTTCTCCTTCTTCTCCTCCCCCCAGTCCTGCTTCCTCTCTCTCTCTCTCTCTCAAATAAGTAAATAAAAAGCTTTTAAAAAGCAATTGAAAAAGAATGTATATGTGTTTAAATGGAGGATTGTATTCCAGGCAGAGGAAACAGCAAGTGCAAAGGCTCTGAGCCAGGAGCAAGCAAGCCAGATGTGGACCAGGAAAAGCAAGGCCAGTATGCCTGGAGCAGAGAAGTAACACAGCCATTGGAGATGAGATCAGAGAGTTAAAGGGCAGCCAAATGAGACAGTGCTTTGGAAACCATGGAAAATAATGTGGCTCACTCTGAGCCAGCAAGAGGTAGAGACAAAGATATTAAGATGTACTATTCTGAAGTACATTTCTTTGAAGAGTTTGGAATACCTTATAATCCTAAGAGAATGGATCAGGAGTGAGCAGTGGAGCTTCTGCAAGAGAAGGGTGGTACTCTGAAGAATCTGGCTAATGAAATGCCACATTTTATTAAATGTGGGTGTGGCTTGTGTGACTTTGTTCTAATTGCTGGAATTTCCAAGGAGCAGGATTTTAAGACTTAAGCCACTGTTACTATTGGTCCTCGGAAAAGTCCTGTTTTGTTGCTCAGAAGTGTGCCTCTAGTGGCTGGAGTGTATATTACAACCCCAGTGGTAAATCTTGGGGTGCGTCTAGTGGGCAGGTTGTTACTTTTACTGTCGATTTTTCAAGGGAGATTCCTTATGGTGAGATGTTACATATTATGGAAAGATATTCTGAAAAAGTTCCCATAAAAAATGGTTTTGTGGAGTTTAACAGAAACTGAGAAAGATAAAAAACAAAAACACTGAGAGATTTTGGCCAGGGGTTTAACATAATCTGACAGAGTCATAATCTGACATAATCTCAACAGAATCACTTTGGTTGCTCTGCAGGGGATATACTGAAAGGTGAGCAAGAGTAGAAGCAAGCAGAGAGTGAGAAGTCATTACAATAATTCTGATGAGAGATGATGGTGGCTTGGATCATGGCAGAAACAGTGCAAGTGGTGAGCAGATTTTGCATTCTGGATATATATTAAAGTTATTAAAGTTCAAGTTAATATTTTGATGATATACTTCTGTGACACATAAATACAGTGATAGTTGATTTAATTATGTCAATAAAAACTGTCAGTCTTAACAGTTACATATTTAAATACTTTTAATGACCAAACTGGGCTGATAATATGTGAATCAACCCAATGTTCCATAATTGATGTGTTCTACATATTCATAGGAAGACTTTCTGATATTCTTACTTCAGAGACTGGGTATGGATAGCCAGTGGGAAAGTGAGTGTATCTGTTGAGAATCAAAATCATCTGTAACAGATTACTATCTACATTAAATGATTTTAATATTTGACTGTATCTTCATATAACATAACTTCTCTTGCACTATTTTTATCAACACTACTGATGTTCCAGGAAATAATTATACAGGAAAATAAATATTGCACAGACAGCATCAAACAACTGTTTGCCAATACTGTCCATGAGAGTCTTGTCTCAAAATCTTCATCTTTCTGTGTCTACCAATCCTACACTAGTATATCATGATCTTTACCATTCTAATTAAACCCCCACATTGAAAAATCTATTTTATACTCAAAAGCCTCACTAGTAACCCAATTTTTCTCATTTTTCTGAGATGCTACTAATCCTCTGAAAACAGGGTTCTCCCTCACTGCAGGAAGCAATAATCTCAGCTTTGCCTTATCAGCCAGTTATTTTGGTGGTGCTTTCAGGAGGCCAGCATTTAATAATCTTTCATCTGGTAATAGTGGTAGTGGCACAAAGAGATGTTTTTTAATTTTCTGGTTTTCCTATAGACATTTATCATCAAAACCCATTGTATAATTATGAAATATGGGAAAGGCACCGCGAAATTTCGGCCATGGATATAACAAAATGTGACAGTTTTCAACAGGATCACTTGAGCTGCTGTTTGGAGAAACTTAAGGCCCTGGAAAGAAAGAGACTAAGATTTTTCTTCTGTCACATAGAAAAGTAGAGTTATTCAAGAGTAAAGTTATTCAAGTGGAAGATTGTCAGAGCAGCAAATTTGGGGAAATTAAAAGGAGCTCACTTTTAGATGTGTAAAGTTTAAGATACTGAATTGACAGCCAGGTACAGAAGGTGACTAAACAGTTAGATATTGGAGTCTAAGGAGAGATATTGGGACTACAGACAAGCTTTGATGCTTTAAGACTATGCTGCTGCCGCTGTTGGTGGCTCTCCTTCTTCTCCTCCTCCTCCTCCTCCTCCTTCTTCTTCTTCCCCTTTTTCCTCCTCCTCCTTCTTCTTCTTCTTCCCCTTCTCCTCCTCCTCCTCCTCCTCCTCCTTCTTCTTCTTCCCCTTTTTCCTCCTCCTTCTCTTCCTCTTTTCCTCCCTTCTTCCTTCTTCAGTATTTAGATGATTTTACCTTTTGAACACTTTCTCTATTTTTATACTTATTACATTATAAATTTTATTTCTACAATAAAAACACAATACTGTTTTTATTTTGAAAAAATACTTGAAATACCACAAAAATTGTAAAGAGTGATCACTAGGGTAGTGGGAGTACAGAAGTTGTTCTCTCATATATATATGGAGGATAGACTGAAGGGATGGCAAGGTACAGATATATAATTATATATAGTATATTAAATTATGCTTGTTATATATAGTAAATATGTTAAAATACAAATATTGAATGAATGGCATCACCAAGTGACTACATATATGTAGAAAACAGAAGAGAGAGTCCTAAGGGACTCCAATGTTTAACAGCCAGCTAAGTAATGACAAACAGACAAGAAAAGGAAAATACAATCCGGAGAAAGGAGGAAAACCAGAGAGTACATCTTCTGGGAAGTACGAAAGAGCTTCAGGAGGATAGAGTAATCAATTCTGACAAAGTTGCTTTGCTAGATCAAGGAAAATGATGTCTGGAGAATTGAATATTGATTTTGGCAATCAAATGGTCATTGATAATGTTGATAAGAGTTTTGTAATAGAAGTAGAAGTAAAAGCCTGATTGGGTGTGTCGAAGGGAATGGATTCAGCAGATATAGACAAATATTTTTTATATGTATAAACAAATATGAGGCTTCCTTTGAAACTTGAGGAAATAAAAGGGAGAAGTTGGAGGGCAGTGTGGACTCATTTTTAAGGTGAGGAAAATGAAAGCGTGGTTTGTATGCTGATAAAGAGAAAGCCCAAGAAGAAAATAGTGATGATGGAGGAGAGATAAGGGGTAATGATGAGAGCTAAGTCTGAGCAGGTGAGACAAAGTGTGATCTCTGTCAGGTAGACCACTGACCTAGGTTACAAGACCAAAGGTCATAGATAGAGGGATGTGTGTAGGTGCATTTATTAGATTTTTTCTTTCTTTAAGTTTTCTTATGATTGCTTCAGTAAATAGAAGGCAAGATCGATCATCTGCTGTAAGAATAAAGAGGTTTTGGAAGTCTGAAGATAAAGAAGCTGAAACATAGTCATGAGGAAACATAGGAGGATGAAAAGAGCATGGAAATATACTGTAATCTATTTGAGATCAGTGACCTTGAATTTAAAGTAAGGTTGGCCAGCTGAGTGAAAAGTTTATCCCAGCTTTTCTCAAGGTTAAGAGTTGGATTTAACCAAGATCTGTTTGGGTCAAGTGAAAATAAGGACAAAAGAGAAGACTAAAAGGTAAATATACACTACCATGAAACACAATGATTGCTTCCAAGGAACTAGCAAAATACAGTTGACCCTTGAACAATATGGGTTTGAATTGTGTGGGTCTACTTATACGTGGATTTTATACACACACACACACACACACACATATAGTACTACACATGTGTTGTCTCTTCCTGATGACTTTCTTAATAACCTTTTATTTTCTCTATTGTAAGAATATAGTATATAATACATATAACATACAAAATATGTGTTTATGTTATTGGTAAGTTTTACAGTCAACAGTAAATTATTAGTAGTTAAGTTTTGGGGGAGACAATAGCTATACATCGATTTTCAACTGCATGGGGACCAGTAGTCCTAACTTCCATTGTTCAAGGGCCAACTATAATAAATTAGACAACATAAATGTTTACAAAAAATATGAAAATTCATAAAAAATGAAATTAAGAGTAATTACACAAGCTTTGAGAGGAATTCAATGAAAAGAGAAACCTTGTTTCAGAAAGTTTTCTTGGCAGAGGACAGACTTGATATGGATCTGATCCCCCAAAGTATTTTTCTCCCTTATTTGAGAAATCTTTAAATTATTTGTCTATTTACAAGTTTAACTTATTACAGTTATAACTGTAGGAATACCTTGCTTTCAGAAGCTATTCAATAGGAAATTTCAAAAATACCCCAAAATAGAGAAAATATAAAAATAAAACCTCAAGTACAGTTACAAATATCACCCAATTAGGACTACTTCTGTTTATCTTCAATTCTCCATCACTGAGGCTGACATGTCTGAAATATTTTGATTCCATTTCCTAAAAGTTAAAAAAATGAACCCCTGCAAGTGTAGACAAGTATATATGTATAATTTATTTACAGAATAATGAATACATATCTATTTATAAAATGTAACTATGTATAAATTAGAAAACATTTTCATATTTATTACATAAATATGCTATATAAATACTAGAGAAATAATACATAATATACATATAATAAGACATATAGCTATATAATTTATTTATAAATCCAGTATATGTATTTGCTGGAGTCCAGCTCCAGCAGGTCCAGGGGTCCCATTTATATAGTATATAGTATATGTGAGAAAAATTAAGTATGAGATGTAAAGAAATGACAATTTAAATTATTGCATTATTTTTATTGGTCATTCCCAAACTTTTTGCTTTTATTAAACATTACTGAAAATGCTTCAGTATATTGAAAAATGAATTTTAATCCTGTGCTTTTAAATATTTAAAGTTTTGGTTCTAAACTAAGTATGTTATAATATTTGATTTTAAAGGGATGGCTGTTACAGTTGACAAATATATAGAGATTTACCTGGAGAGGTTAATAATTGGCAATATTTTATAATTATGATACACATTTTTCTATTCTAATTATGAAAAGTGTTTAACTGAAATTTAGCTCTTAATTTTATATCTTAACTGATGCAGATAGTTTCTTCCTGAGTTGTTTGGAAGCTGCCACGTTTTATATTTTAAGCAAATTGGCTCAGAGCTTAATAATACTGTTTATTTGGAGAATTTGAAACTGATTTGGAATTTCTATTTCCATGTTTTAATGTCTAAACACTAAAGTCTATGTAAATGACGTATTTTTACAATAAAATCTCACACTGAGAGAAACTTTAAGAAATACCCAAATTCAAGGGAGTTTCTTTCAAAATGGAGTTACTCTCATTTGTTATTAAAATATCATTTTTATCTTAAGGGTATAATGAACGTTGAATTTTTTAAAAAAATATCTGCTAGATAGCACACTATAGATAGCAATTTTTTATCACCAAAACTTCAATATATTTGGAACGCTTATTTTTTTTAAAAAAAATGCTTTATTTATCTTTAAGCTTGACAGGTCTTTAAAGTATTTTGCCATGGCATAAACAGTGATCCTCTGAATGTTACAAAAATAAATCAGAATCACTTTCTTTCTCAGGTCATTATGTTGTAAAAACTCCAGCATTTAAATAACCATTTAAACCAATCTAATAGAGCACACATAAACTTATAATTTAACTTTTGCTAAAAGTAAATAAAGAGATAATACCACTGTGAACCTATCCACCTTATAAAACTCCCAGATATCCCTTCTCATCCCTATATGTGTAGAACACCTCACCTGTTGACTTACAGTCTGAGTGACAGCACAAATATTAATCTGTGTATTAAATATTAATATGGGTTGGTTTTTAAATCATTTAAAGCTGTTTTGATAGAAAATAGATATTCCAATATTTTTACTACACTAATTAGTCATCTCTGGTGCTCACAACCTATTTTGGAGACCATTGCTTTAAATATATGAAGTGAGGCACGCTACTATTCCAAGAGAAAAGAAATGTTGAATCTTAGTGTGTTAGTGATGTTTCCTTTCCTTTACGGTTAAAGAAATCGAATTTAACTAGCATAAGGAAAAAAAAAATTTTTTTAAGATTTTATTTATTTATTTGACAGAGAGAGATTGCAAGTAGGCAGACAGGCAGGCAGAGAGAGAGGAGGAAGCAGGCTCCCCGCTGAGCAGAGAGCCCGATGCGGGGCTCAATCCCAGGACCCTGAGATCATGACCTGAGCCGAAGGCAGAGGGTTAAACCCACTGAGCCACCCAGGCGCCCCGAGCATGAGAAAATTTCTTGGAGAAGATATTATAGTGTCTCATTCAAATCAAGGAAGAGATTTTCAAACAAACCTCAAGGATAGGGCCTAGGGTGGGTGATTGCGGACCTTTTTTTTTTTTTTTTTTTTTTTTTTTACCACAATCCTATTAGTGAAACTCCATTACCCACAGAATCTAGTCCCAATAATTTTGTTCAGAAATAATCCACATTCCTGAGAACTTCGATCTTTTATGTATGTCTGGCCCAATTTTTTTAATGGCTGGAGATGAAGGTCATATAGCAGAACTATACCTGCTAATGGTGTAATAGGGGACATGGGAAGCAGACCTCAGAGAAAAAGAGGCTGATCAGTTAAGGCAGATTATTTCTCTTTATCAAGGAATGGATTTAAGAACACAGGTGATATGTATGGAACAGAGTGAGTGAGGTCATCTGACTAGAGAGTAGTGCTCCCGTAACTGAACAATTGAAGATCAACAGGACTGATAGATTAGGGCTAAATTTAGTGGGGTTAACAATCAGATATGGGAAAGTGGAATTTATAATTGGGGCATAAGAAGACATTTGAAAGTACCTGTTTGGGAAGTAGCATAATGATAGCAGTCAGAATCATATTAAGTAACAACTGAAGGGATAATCGAAGAGGATGGAATAAAGAGACTATTTGGAAGAATGTGGACAAGATTAAGGGAAAATCACTGTGGGGCTTGAATCATTAGACTTGGAGACATGGGAGGAGAAAGTGATTGTCAGAATTTGAAGAAGGGGAAGGTATCAGAGACTGCCATCTTATAAGAATGTGTCCTTACCTTGGAGATGTATAGCTACCACAAAACCAGAGCCCAGCACGCGGTGACCAGGATAAAAAGTATGTTTACCTCTTTGTCCTACTACATGCTAACCTCCTGTTGGTAAATCCAATTGGCAAACTCAAAGAAAAACCAGAAAACGTGGTTACTGGTTGATGCTGTCTGAGGAGGTTAACTTTCAGGCACAGAGAAGAGTACAGAATGTGTAGAATGAATGCAAAGGGACAAATAGAATATTTCAGCCCAATGATCAAAGTTCCATTTTAGAAAGTTAATGTTTTTTGAGAGAGAGATCACAAGTAGGCAGAGAGGCAGGCAGAGAAAGAGGAGGAAGCAGGCTCCCCGCTGAGCAGAGAGCCCAACACGGGCCTCANCCCTGCTGAGCAGAGAGCCCAACACGGGCCTCGATCCCAGGACGCTGAGATCATGACCTGAGAGGAAGGCAGAGGCTTTAACCCACTGAGCCACCCAGGTGCCCAAAAGTTAATGTTTTGATGTTGACTAAGGAGTACTGTACAACAGAGATTATAGTGAGAGAGAGAGAAATTATTTCAATAGCCTAAGTAAGAAAGAATAAGAGCTTGCACTTGGGTGTTAGAAATGGAAAGAAATTGGAATTCATATGACACATAAAGGGAAAAAAAAGATGACTTTATAGCTGATCGGGTATGGTGAAAGTCACAAAGAGAGAAAAGTCCAGAAGACTGTCTTTAAATTATTCACCTTGAAGTACCACCCACAGACAGCGATAAAGTGAAAAGGTATATAGTCAGTGGGTGTGTGGTATATAATCAGTGTGTGGGGGAAGAGGATGGAAAGAGCTCAATTACTTGGCCACCAAAGTCATTTTTTTTTTTTTACAATTTAGTGAGTAACAAAAACACTATTTGATGATGCAAAGATTCTTGGATTGTTGTCCCAACTTGTCAACAAAAGAGTGTACTATTCTGACTATCCATAATAAGTTTGACCCTGCTTAGCTCTTCCTTGGCCCAGCTCTTTGAGACTATAGGCAATCTGATTCCATTTAATGAAATGTATCATGGCATTTTCTACAAATGAGAATTTTTTGTATGAAGAATGGCGGTGGTACCCACTAATAGAACAAATAGCATAAAATAGATATCTCTTCTCATATTATAGATTTCTAAATTTTTCTTCTTTTTTAAATTTTAATTTTAATTTATTTTATTTTTTAAAAGATTTTGTTTATCTATTTGACACAGAGAGAGAGAACACAAGCAGGCACAGTGGCAGGCAGAGGGAAAGGAAGAGGCAGGCTCCCACTGAGCAGGAAGCCCGAAGTCAGGTTCCATCCCACATCTCTGGGATCATGACCTGAGCTGAAGGCAGATGCTTGACCAACTGAGTCACCCAAGAGCACGTCTTTTTCTTTCTTTCTCTCTCTCTCTCTTTCTTCTTTCTTTCCTTTTCTCTCTCTCTCTTTCTTTCTTTCTTTCTTTCTCTCTCTCTCNTTTCTCTCTCTCTCTCTTTCTTCTTTCTTTCCTTTTCTCTCTCTCTCTTTCTTTCTTTCTTTTTTTCTCTCTCTCTCTCTCTCTTTCTTTCTTTCTCTTTCTTTCTCTCTCTTTCTTTCTTCTTTTCTTTCTTTCCTTTAATCATTCTAACTACAAGATTGGTTTCCTAACTAAATTTGATTACATAATTTCACAAACTTATTCACAAAACTTGCCTGTATATTAAACATCTCTTAAGAATGACATACTATGGGCGCCTGGGTGGCTCAGTGGGTTAATGCCTCTGCTTTCGGCTCAGGTCATGATCTCAGGGTCCTGGGATCGAGGCCCGCATCGGGCTCCCTGCTCAGCAGGGAGCCTGCTTCCCCCCCTCTCTCTGCCTGCCTCTCTGCCTCCTTGTGATCTCTCTCCCTCTGTGAAATAAATAAATAAAATCTTTAAAAAAAAATGACATACTATACCAATGAAATTTATCTTTATGGGGTGTGGCAAGGATGGGGATGGTGGTAGTGGTTTTGCGGCTCTCAGGTACAAAGATATTTTGTTCAATGTTCTAATTTCCTTTTTTCTGATCCTCAGAAGGAAATTTTAGATATCTCTGGCAATTAAGTCCAGTTAAAGATGTTTTCTTTATTTTACAATCGTTCAGAGGGAATTTAGTTTATTTTGGAAGTTTCCTTACACTTTGCACAATTGAATCCATAAGGTGAATTTATCTTTCAAAACCAGTTAGGTAGCAGCTAGGAAGAAGGTGAGGACCTCATCATATGGCATTGTTTAATGTCACTAGGACTATGTGGCAAAGAGAGCCCTTTTTATTTTTCTTGGACTTTTAAAATATGGTCTAAGTTTCATTGAAGTCTCCCTTACAAAAACACCATTAAACCAAAATTAAGGGCTCCATACATTCCAATAATAGCTGGGTGGTTCAGAATAACATATTTGCTAGCTGAAAAGTACCTCTGAATAGCTCCTGGCACTGCTGGAAGTCTTGTTCTCCAAGCCCATTAAGTTTATGCATTAGAGCACACTGACAGTGGCAGCTGCCTGACATACCCCATTGTGCTCAAGGACTAGAAAGTGATAAGGTTAATGAGACTTTGTATTGATGCTGAACCATTCAGAGTACGGGGCGGGACTATGTTAGCACTGCCCTACAGGATTTCCAGTGATTTTAAAGTATTAATAAGCTCACAACGGTTTTTAAGGAGAAAGGGTCTAATTTTGATAGAAATATCACCCTTAGAGAATGTGCTCTTTATTTTCAAGCTTTTCATGCTGTCGATTGTTAACAGGATTTTGTAAGATTCTGGAAACAATCTTGTTTTCTGGTATGGAGAGTTTGAGGGAATTCTGACTGTTGGATAGAGATATTTTCCCCCCCAAGTTTGGGGACAGTTGTATGCAAAGTCTGTCCATCACCTGTTGTTACTGCACAGAAACAGTCCTTCCTCATTTCTTGGGATGAAGACAAAAAGCCCATCTTCAAGTTTTCCATTACCCCTGAATGGATGATGTTCAGGATGTTAGCAAGTGCTTGGTTTTGGAAGGTTGGTTGTCTCAGGTCCTCTGCTAGGAGTTTGACACTCATTATCTCACTTAGACTTCTCGTAAACATTTTAGTTTTGTGATTCTCAACCCTGCCTGCCTGCGCACCAAAAACACCTTTAGCTTTTTTTAAATTGTGAACATCTGGATCTCATCCTTTGAGATTCAGCAGGTCCAAGCACCTGTATTTGCATTTCTGATGCTGATATATATCTTGTGCTTATGGAGATGAGAAAAGCAATGCTCATAAAGGCATATTGAACTGCTATATGCCGCATTGCCAGGGGAAGAATTATAATTCATCTGAAACCTGCGTGGTTCCAAAGCCTGCGCGGTTCCACCACACACTGATTCTCCCCTCTGCCACCAACTCTTTGTGACCCAGGGCGAGTTCAAGGGAAGTTCAACTGGCTTTACATCAGGGGTCTGACATTTAGAAGGTACGGGGAGTTTTAAATTATGACTGTAGGAGCTCCTGGGTGGCTCAGTTGGTTAAGCATCTGCCTTCAGCTCAGGCCATGACCCCAGGGTCCTGGGATGGAGCCCCAGATAGGGCTCCCTGCTTGGTGGGGAGCCTGCTTCTCCCATTCCTGCTCCCCCTGCTTGTTCTGTCTGTGTCAAATAAATGAATAAAATCTCTAAAACCAAATAAATTATGATTCTAAATAAGTGTGCAACTTTTAAAATTGCACATTCCCAAGCTGATAGTTCTGCGGTCTTCCACGATCACGCCAGTCACATCAGTAAGGAAGCCCAGTACCAGTTAGTGTTAACAAAAGCCTTTGCTAAGGACCCCCTATTTCCAGGAGCTCTTTTAGGTGCCTACATGTAATATGCATTTACTCTTCACAGCTTCTCTGTTCGGTAGTTACTAAAATTGGCTCCATTTCACAGATAGAGACACTGGGGTTCTCAAAGTTTAAGAAACTCGCCAAGGAAGAGCGCTAGTGTTATGTCTGCATACAGGTTCTGTCTCAACTAGCTAATCTGCCTCTGTACTACCAAAAACAGAGACGATATGTAAATGAATGAGTGTTGCAGTGCTCCATTAGCACAATGAATAAACATGGTCATGGAAATGTGGTTGTCATATAATTTACATGTTACAAAATACCATTCTTCTTTTGATTTTCTTCCCAACTACTCAAAAAGATAGTGAGGCTTTGCATATATAAGCAGCAGGCAAGATTTGGCCATAGTTTATTAATACTAGCGCTATTCCTTATGGCCATTTCCCATCAGTAAGGTTCGGGAGGCTATTGTGGGTGCAAAGGAACACTTAACCTCTTCTTTTGCTCTTTATCATTCAATTTATTAAGCTGATAAATACTTAACGGCAAATTTCCTGTACATTTATATACTGCTTACACTTCTGGTAAATAAAAATGTACATTTATAAATCCAATATTCTGGCCATTTAAAGTTGATTTGGGGCGCCTGGGTGGCATACTCGGCATGGAGTCTGCTTGGGAGACTCTCTCCCTCTGCTTCTGCCCCTCCCCCACTCACTTGCTCGGGTACGCACACACTCTCTCTCTCTCTGTCACATAAATAAATCTTTAAACAAATAAACAATCAAATAAAAGTTGATTAAAACCCGGGCAGGCCCTGAATATCAATAAAAATAAAACTCTAATTGTGAGAGATCTTTTAAATGATTCAACCTCTTAAAACAAATCAAATACACACAAAATAGCTCAATGATTACATATCTTATATTGACACTTAAATTACTACAAAGATATCGNTGATTCAACCTCTTAAAACAAATCAAATACACACAAAATAGCTCAATGATTACATATCTTATTGTTATATTGACACTTAAATTACTACAAAGATATCAATACTCTGGATTTATGGGTTTATGAAATTATCATTTTCATTCATACCCTTGGGTAGCATAATCTTTACAAATAATATTCCCCAAATAATATTCTTTCATGCCAAGATATCAGGTTCTGATTTATTAACTAGTTGATTCTTGTTCTGAAAAGAAGACTTTTTTTTACAGTTCCAAGTCTGCACTAGTTTGTGTGGCTCCCTCTTTTAGAATAGGTTCATATGCTATTTCACAGACCTTATAAACAGATTCCTTTTCTTGCCCCTCCCCTTTTTGTTCCTTTATCCATCAAATTTTGGCTGCAGATACCTCATGTAGTTTACTTCACTACATCTTGTTAGTACTTCATTAAAATTACTAGAAGCTCCAGAGATTTCCCTCCTGCAAGACTGAGTGTTCACTGTCCACTTCCTCTTACGGACATTCGATTGCGCTACTGTCCCGCAATCCAACATTAAGACCTATCTCTACCTGATTATTTTGTAAAGCCGTTTTGGCTGACCACTCTTCTTATTTATAATACAGTTCTTGGTTTTTTGGCTCATCTGGATTCACTCATGATTCTTCCTGTCTACCATTCCCCATCACATAGTTAACAAATAATAAATATCTATTATCACATATATATTTTTTTAAAGATTTTATTTATTTATTCGACACAGAGAGAGAGAGATCAGATCACAAGTAGGCAGAAAGAGAGGAGGAAGCAGGGCTCCCCGCTGAGCAGAGAGCCCGATGCGGGCCTCAATCCCAGGACCCTGAGATCATGACCTGAGCCGAAAGCAGAGGCTTTAACCCACTGAGCCACCCAGGCGCCCTATTATCACACATATTCTTAATTTCTTTTTTTTTTTTAAGATTTTTAATTTATTCATTTGACACAGAGAGAGAGATTACAAGTAGGCAGAGAGGCAGGCAGAGAGAGGAGAGAGGAGGAAGCAGGCTCCCTGCTGAGCAGAGAGCCCGATGCGGGCCTCAATCCCAGGACCCTGAGATCATGACCTGAGCCGAAAGCAGAGGCTTTAACCCACTGAGCCACCCAGGCGCCCTATTATCACACATATTCTTAATTTCTTTTTTTTTTTTAAGATTTTTAATTTATTCATTTGACACAGAGAGAGAGATTACAAGTAGGCAGAGAGGCAGGCAGAGAGAGGAGAGAGGAGGAAGCAGGCTCCCTGCTGAGCAGAAAGCCCGATGTGGGCCTAGATCCCAGGTCCCTGGGATCATGACCTGAGCCGAAGGCAGCGGCTTTAACCCACTGAGCCACCCAGGCGCCCATATTCTTAATTTCTTAATAAAAACAAATAAAACCCTGAAATCAGCACACTCATATACATCAATTTGCAACTGAACCAACATGAGTTTGCTCCTTGGTGAGTTAGAAAAAGCACCAGGTTGAATTGTTGCACAAAGAAAATTTTATTTGCATTAAATAAGCGGGGAACCTGGATGACTCGGTTAAGTGTCTGACTCTTGATCTTAGCTCAGTTCTAGATCTCAGGGTTTTAAGTTTAAGCTCTATGTTGGACTTCACACTGGGTAAAAAAATAAATAAATAACTTGCTGCAAATAAGGAGGTTACAGGGAATGGCTTCCAAAGCCAAGAATGCTCGAGAGAGGGTGAATGGGTTCCTTTTATTTAGGGTTATTGATGGAGTTTTGGAATATAGGTGAGGTTCAGTGAGGTGGAGTCCAGAGCTGATGACCAAGAAAAAATTCTTGAGATGGCTTTGGTGTAAAATTGTGGTTTATTAAAGCAAGGGGCTAGGATCCAGGGGGAAAGAGCTGCTGCCCCAGGGTTGTGAGGAGTAGCTGATTATATACTATGGGGTTGGGGGAGGTAAGGAAAAAGGGAGGTTTCTGAAAGAACTTTCATATGTTAAAGAAGATTCACGGGGTTACCCANCTAAAGAAATAAAAGACCTTTCTGGAGAAATAAAAGAACTAAAATCTAACCAAGCTGAGATCTCAGGGTTTTAAGTTTAAGCTCTATGTTGGACTCCACACTGGGTAAAAAAAAAATAAATAACTTGCTGCAAATAAGGAGGTTACAGGGAATGGCTTCCAAAGCCAAGAATGCTCGAGAGAGGGTGAATGGGTTCCTTTTATTTAGGGTTATTGATGGAGTTTTGGAATATAGGTGAGGTTCAGTGAGGTGGAGTCCAGAGCTGATGACCAAGAAAAAATTCTTGAGATGGCTTTGGTGTAAAATTGTGGTTTATTAAAGCAAGGGGCTAGGATCCAGGGGGAAAGAGCTGCTGCCCCAGGGTTGTGAGGAGTAGCTGATTATATACTATGGGGTTGGGGGAGGTAAGGAAAAAGGGAGGTTTCTGAAAGAACTTTCATATGCTTAAGAAGATTCCCGGGGTTACCCGAGGCCTTGCCATTATCAAGTTAATGTTGTTTACCCCTCTAGTAAGGCATTATCATGAAGGTAGTTGGAAACTTCCTGGAGGAACATTAAACTCTGCCCAATTTAAGCTATTTGTCAATGGGCTGCAGGTTATAAGGACATTTAATTGTATCTACATTTCCTTCTGGAAGCCAGGTCAGTGGTAGAAATGCTTTGTTCTTGTAAATTACTAAGACGTTTATCTCATATATCCCATGGTGGGGGGCATTGCGGAGTGTCAGCTTCTGGTTTGTCCTCAGCTTGCCTTCTGTTCCCTCATCAGTTAGGATGAATATTTAGATAGGGATGACTTCTCATCTTCTGTAGAGGCAGACATAAGGTTGCACTGTAAAGAAAAATGCCTATACATACATTTATGTTATATAAATGAGTTTGAGGTAACTCCTCGGGCAGAGATTTAAGTATAATGAAGTAAAGGTAGTTGTTGGTCATTCCAGGTGTCACTCCATGGTCCATCTGCACAAGTGCGGGGGAGGGTAGCTAAAAAGTTCTGGGTGGCCTGGGCTAGTGGGAGGTCTTGTCAGGGCAGTCGCCATCACCTGAGGGGTGGTTTTTGGTTTCCTTTTAGTGAGTTAAGATGTTAAGCCAGAAAGAGCTTAGGCAAAATCTAAGATAAGGCTTAGTGAGTACAAGCAGGTGGGCAGTAAACGTCCGGTCTTTCGGTCTAGCTAGTGACAAGTCCAGTCACACATTAACAGCAATTTTAAAACATGTATTAAACTTATTCTTCTTTTGCATACAACTACCTNTGGTAGTTGTTGGTCATTCCAGGTGTCACTCCATGGTCCATCTGCACAAGTGCGGGGGAGGGTAGCTAAAAAGGTCTGGGTGGCCTGGGCTAGTGGGAGGTCTTGTCAGGGCAGTCGCCATCACCTGAGGGGTGGTTTTTGGTTTCCTTTTAGTGAGTTAAGAGGTTAAGCCAGAAAGAGCTTAGGCAAAATCTAAGATAAGGCTTAGTGAGTACAAGCAGGTGGACAGTAAACGTCCGGTCTTTCGGTCTAGCTAGTGACAAGTCCAGTCACACATTAACAGCAATTTTAAAACATGTATTAAACTTATTCTTCTTTTGCATACAACTACCTTACTTTACATTTATGTGGTTTTTCCCTATTTGGAAAATGTTTATGAACTGAGTTTGTTTCAGTTGACCAGCATTTCTCAATCTAAGCACTACTGAGATTTTTTTTAAAAGATTTTATTTATTTATTTGACACAGAGAGAGATCACAAGGACACAGAGAGGCAGGCAGCAAGAGGAGGAAGTAGGCTCCCTGTGGAGCACAGAGCCCGATGCGGGGATCCCAGGACCCTGAGATCATGAAGGCGGAGGCTTTAACTTACTGAGCCACCCAGGCGCCCTAGCACTACTGAGATTTTAAATTGTAAGTTCTTTTTTTGTGGGAGCTGTCCTGTGCATTGTGGGATGCTTAGCAGCACCCCTGCCTCAACTCATTAGATGCCAGAAACACTTTCCCCAGTTGTGACAACCAAAAATGCCTTCAGACAATTCGAATGTCAACTAGGGGACAAAATTGTTACTGGTTAAGAACCTTTGTAATTGACTATCATTTTTCTTTTCTTTTTTTTTTTCTTTCTTTTTTTTTTTTTTTAATCCTCAATGTATCAGAACATGGCCAATAGTAGCCCTTTTATTTGGCTCCCTTGTTCTTTTAGCACCACCCCGGGCATTTTTGAAATTACACCTGCTTTCTGGAAACAAGAAAATATCCTATCTTTATGTTTCATTGCCTTTTTCTTCAGTGAGTCTCAGATCTGAACATTAAAGTAAAAGTCACATTTGGGAGTGAATAGGTTGAACATACTGCCAGTGAGGCCAGTTGGATGGCCAAGTTGAAAAATATATTGAAAGTCCTAAGTCCATAATGATGTTTTAAAAATAAACCTGAAAATTAATAAAGCTTTAGTATTTTATTATGATATAAATTTTTTTTACATTTACCTTTTTTCTACATACCTAGTTATATTCCCCCACCCCCTTTCCCTATCATCATTTTGTTATCCTTCCCGGTTTGCCTCCACTGTTAGTCACTGGGCAGATAACAAGAAAAATTAGTTACCATAAAATATTACCAGATGTCCTACCACCCCGTAACTGTGAAGCACATCATGAGTGGAGCTATGATTCTGTATTTTAGGAGGGTGGGTGGTTAAAAAACAAACTTCTATATTTAAAAAATTTTTAAATGCTGCCCATCTATCAACCAGGTTTACATCTGAATTACAAATAATCTGAAGGCAAGTGACTTTACTAATGTACACTCCTATTAACAGTTTATGAAGTTTTCCATTGCTTCACACCCTCACTGCACCTAAATCATAGGTCAATGAGGGAAAAATAGAAAACTTTATGATTTTGTCTTCCAACCCATGAGAGTGGAATATTTGTTCATTTAAGTCTCCCTTAATTTCTCTCAGAAATGTTCTATGTTTTCCATGTAGAGATCTTGCATGTCTTCCATGAGGTTTATTTTTTTGACATATAATACTTTTGAGGCTTTTGTTAATTTTTTAAAATTACACTTAATTTATAAAATTATACTTAATATTTATTTCCCTTATATAGAAATAAGACTTGTATTATAAGATGATAACCAGCAAATTTGTTGAACTTAATTATAATGATTTATATGGACTTTATTTTTTATTTTCTTAAAGACAATCATATTAGTGAGTCATTAGAGCTTCATTTTTTTTTCTAATTCTTACATTTGTGTTTCTTTTTCTTGCAATATCATACCAGCCAGAGCCTTCAAAATGATGTGGGACAGAAATAGTGATGGTAGGTATCCTTTTCTTATTTCTGATTGCAGGTAGAAAGTGAATTTACCATCTATTTCTAGTTTACAAAACATTTTTATCATAAAGTATGCCAGAGGTCAGATTAATACCCTCTTCTTCAAGAAACCTTTTTTCAAGGCCATAATCCTTTTTTCTTTCCGTCATTATATCTTTGTCAGAAATTTTTGTCTTATTCTCATGTTTAAAGTAAGTCCTTTCTTAGTATTAAACAGCCAAGTGCTTTAACTCTAGAAATCATGTATTACTTTTTAAAAATAAGCACATTCTTAGCAGACTGTGAAATATATGTCAGATACCCACTAATTAGATAAGACTCCCCGAGACAACTTTTAATATATTTTGTGTTAATGACTGAAATTCTGTAGAGAATTTATTTTAGATTTCTCCATTTTAAAATGATAATGCAAGTAATATAACCATAGTTCTGATTCCGTATTACTTGCCACAATAATATAAGCATGTTTTTTTTCTTTCATATTGGTATCAGGGTAGCAATTGCAATTTTATAAAACACGTTTTGCCAAATTTAAGCACATATTATTGTCAGAATCAAAGTTTGGGGTTAGATTCAGACTAGTTTGATAAATCGTGGGTCCTTTAAAGTAGCCAAAGAGTGATGATGGGACTCCTGTTTTGTAAAAAAACACTGGGAGACAAGCAGAATTCTGGGCAGATGGGTGAAGGATGAGTAACAAGGCCTATGCTGTAACGGGTTTGGTGGCTCCTGATATAAGAACATGAGGTAGAGTTTAATCTTAGCCCCTAAATCTATGTCTTTCAAACCCCCAATTACCAAAATGCTCTTCAGAGTCTTTACTTTGAGAAGATGGTTGTGTTACATAAGATGAATTGGGTCTTTAGGATCTCAACAGCTCCATTTTGGTAGCTCCTAAATAGTTTTGAGAAGCAGAACAAATTTATCTTTAGGCCAGAGAGGGAGAAATTTATTGGAATTTAGCATTTCAAATGAGGTCTATCCATGTACATGTTAACAACCACAGACAGCTACCTCTCCTGGCAGGCCAGCAACCACAGGCAGAGAAGAAAAGCCTGTTCACTCTCAGAGACCAGCTATGACTATAGATGTTAAGCCCCTTCTTTCCTGACTCAGCTGCAGGGAATGACAGGAGTGTTCATCAAAGGAAAACCAGGCTCCGTGCTCTTTGAGGGGGTGGCTAAGAACATTGCAATCTGAAGCACTTTTAAAGAGACCTAGACATCTCATGCTGAGGAATTTCAGTTATTCCTATTCCACTTGATGGAATGTTTTTATCATTATTACATCATTTGATTCTCTCCACTAACTCGAGAAACAGCCAGGGACACAGAACATTACATCCATTTTACAAGTGAGGAAAAAAGCCAGACAGTTAGCTTTCTAGAGATAATACAGCAAGTAAATTATGTATCGTGACCAAGAATGTAGGTTTTGTTGATTCTTAAGGTAGTGTTTTGTTTTGTTTTTTTCCCATTATTTAAAATGTCTGTGGTCTTGGAGAAGTTACTTAGCAACTCTATGCCTCAAGTCCTGTTTGGTATTATGGGCATTATAATAATACTTATAAACCCTTAGATGGTGAAAAAAATCAAATAAAATTTTATGTATGCGTGTGTGCGTGTATGTGTGAGTGTGAGTATATGATGCTTAGCACAGTGCTTATCTTGAAATCAGCAGTACTCATCATGGTAAGACTATGTAATAAACAGATTCATTTAGAGCACATAGAAAAATGTTTCTTTGCTAAAGTTATGTGGCCTAATAATAGCTAACATTTATTGAGTATTTAACATGTCAGGGATTTTTCTCAGAGCCCTAAAATAATCAATTAACTCTTTTTTTTTTTTCTTAGAACAAACTTTGAAGTCAGTACTATTTTAATATTCACAGTACCATCCGGGAAATGAGGTAGGGGGTAGCTCATCCAAGGTATCTTGCTCGAGATTAGTGGTTCACCTGCAAGTCAAACTTAGCTGAGCTAGTCAGAGCCTGTGCACTTGACCTGTTCTGCCTCTTCCTGTTTGGTATGAACATATATACATCATTTTCTACTAATGGTGCAGCTTAAAATGGATAAATAACCATATTTGTTTATATTTTGATCTATGGACTGTAGTTCTAAGAGTTATTTTTGTATATTTTAGAGATAAGTGCTGAAAATTCCATGGACCATAATTTATGTTTTAGAGCTATAAATCTTGAAAATTCATGGACAGCATGTTGTTCAAGACTTCTTCTTAACTTATAGTCAGGCATTAACATCTACTTATGATGTTTCATCATCCTAGTCAAAGATACGCTTAACATGTGGAAATATACATAAAATTATTATACCCTTTCATTATATCATAATACCTGGTCATATTCTAGGGCTATGCTTCTCAAGTATGTAACATTATAATCTAAATATTTTTCCACATTAATCAATATTTTTATAAGCTAAAATCAGATTTAAATAGACAGCAGGAACACATTGGATTAGGAAAATTAATCACAATAGGGCAGCTTACAATTTAAGGGCCACTTACAGAGAATACATTTTTTAAAAAATGTGTGATTATACAGAGTGATGATTAAAATAACAGTTCTATATGGTGCCCATGGAAATAGTTTTCATTGTTTTATACCTCTTACTTTTTAGAACTAGCTGTTGAAATATGTATTTGCTTTTTCCCAGTCATAAAAATTGCTGAACACTCTAAAAGCACCAAGCCTGAGGCAAAGGTCCACTTCATCTTGGTGTAGGAAGAGCTGCATTCCATCTGTTCTAGCCTCAAGGAAGCTTGCACTAATCTATCTTCCCTTCACTTGTCTTATAAAACTCCATGACCCTTTATGAAGTCTAATAGAAGAATTCCATTTCCACCAGTGGAGGAGTGTCCATCTATAGCTTGCAGACCAATAGATTTCCTCTGAAGTAAGCAGAAAAAAAACAGTCAGATGAGAGTCTGGGCATATGGTATATAGATTAGGGAAACAGTCCAATTATTCCACCCCTTAAGCACTTTATGTTTTAAATGGTGGTGATGATGATAAGGAAAGGAGGTAGGAGAAGGTACAGAGATATATTTAAGATGATTATTGAATTTAGATTGTTTATTAAATAGAAATATTTAAGAATTTATTTTCTAATAATGCTAAATTTGATTTAGAAGTATTAGGTCATTGGGCACCTGGGTGGCTCAGTGGGTTAAAGCCTCTGCTTTCGGCTCAGGTCATGATCTCAGCGTCCTGGGATCGAGGCCCGCATCGGGCTCTCTGCTCGGCAGGGAGCCTGCTTCCTCCTCTCTCTCTGCCTGCCTCTCTGCCTACTTGTAATCTCTCTCTCTCTGTCAAATAAATAAATAAAATCTTTAAAAAAAAAATAGAAGTATTAGGTCATATATAAACTTTGAAAATAGCCTAGGAGTTGTTACTCCTAAAAATTTAAAATTAGATATGAATTATCCATGGTTATATTGTCAATTAATCTATGACAAAGGAGGCAAGAATATACAATGAGAAAAAGATAGTCTTTTCAACAAATAGTGGTAGGAAAACTGGATAGCTACAAGTGAAAGAATGCAAACTAGACCATTTTATTGCACCATACACAAAAATAAACTTAAAATAGATTAAAGATCCAAATGTGAGGCTTGAAACCATAAAATCCTTAGAAGAAAACATAGGCAGTAATCTCATTGAAATCAGCTAGAAATATTTATCTAGATATATCTCCTTTGGCAAGGGAAACAAAACAAAATTAAACAATTGGGACTACACCAAAATAAAAAGCTTTTGCACAGTGAAAGAAACTATTAATAAAACAAGACACCCACCAAATCAGAGAAGATATTTGTAAATGACAGATCTGTTAAGAGGTTAATATTCAAAATATATAAAGAACTTATACAATTAAATACCAAAAAGCCCCCAAATAATCCAGTTAAAATGAGCAGAAGACATGGATAGACATTTTTTTTCCAAAGAAGATGTACAGATGGCCAACAGACACATAAAAAGATGTTCAAAGTCACTCATTAGCAGGGAAATGCAAATTCAAGCTACAATAAGATATCACCTTTTACTTGTCACAATGGCTAAAATAAAAAACACAAGAAATAACAGGTGTTGTGGAAGATGTAGAGAAAAAGGAAACTTATGCATTGTTGGTAGGAATATAAACTGATACAGCCACTATGGAAAACAGTGTAAATGTTCCTCAAAAAATTAAAAATGGAATTGCCATGTGACTCAGTAATTCCACACTGGCTATTTACCCAAAGAAAATAAAACACTTATTTAAAAATGTACATGCACCCCTATGTTTGCCACAGCATTATTTATAATAGCCAAGTTATAGAAGCTACCCTGGTGTACATCAATAGAAAAGAAGGTGTGGTATATACAATGGAATACTACTCACCCATAGAAAAGAATGAGATCTTGTCATTTGCAACAACGTGGATAGATCTAGAGGGTATAAGGCTAAGTAAAATAAGCCAGTCTGAGAAATACAACATACCATATGATTTCACTTATATGTGGAATTTAAGAAACAAAGCAAATGAACAAGTTTAAAAAAAGACAAACAAAAAAATAGGCTCTTAAATATAGAGAACAAACTGATGGCTATCAGAGGGGAAGTGGATGAGAGGATGGGTAAAACAGGTGAAGGTGATTAAGAGTACCCTTATCAACATGACCACTGAGTAATGTATAGACTTGTTGGATCACTATATTATAGCCCTGAAACTAATATAGTACTGTATGTTAATTATACTTGAATTAAAAATAAATAAAAACTTTAAAAAACAAAATTACATATGAATGATGCCTTCCTGCTTAGCAACCCAGCAAACAGCATAGTGGTTAGAACATAGCGAGCAATGTCAACTCACTTTATAGGGAAACATTCCTGCTGTGAATTCAATTAATAGTCCAGATAGAAGATGGCATGAGTCTAAAATTTACTGCCAGAGTTATCTTTTTCTACCACATTCTCTGTCTGAAACCATTTCTGCATTGGGTGGCCATAATAAGACCTGTTTCAGTGATGGGGTGATACACTTCTCTGGATGGTTCCTTTCCAGTGAAGTCTCCGTTTTCTGAATTGTCACTGGTGAGGGATACTGTTTCTCCTCTGCTTTGCACTTATCACATCTAGACACCCTATTCTTCTACCCCACCTTCCTCCAAGAGAACGTCTCTAGAAAATGAGGAATTCATTTCTGTCTATAAAGGATGTACAATGAGGTAGAAATACAAAATGTGTGTGGTATTTTACTATGACATTTTGAAAAACCTGTAACAATGTTGACTTTTACGAGTTCTGTGAGCCTGGAAAACAGTGAAGGGTAAGAAATCCCCCACATTTTGTGTTTGAGAGTACAGCTTACTGCAAAGAACCACTCTTTTTTATATAACTTAGACAAGACTCATGGATGGCCCTTGTTTACCTATGACCTGGCCAGACATAAAGTTTCCAAATTCCTATTCTTTGCCTCATAAATGATTAAACGAACCACTATACCCACCGATCCTTGGAACCAAATGTTTATTAACCAACTTTGGTCAAGCTGCTCTATGTGCCTGAGGTCCCTAGCTTTTGGGCGGCCCTCAGCTTGAGCCATCACATAGCCCTTCTTCAGAGTTCACCTGAGTATAGACTGAACTCAGCATAAAACATTCTTTTTAAAAAAGATTTTATTTTTAAGCAATCTCTACATTCAACATAGGGCTAGATAGAACTTATCAAGAGTCACATGCTCTATGGACTGAGCCTGCCAGATCCCTCCAGGGTAAAGCGTTACTTACTCCATCACCCTAGCATAAAAGTCCTTCTTCCAACTTGCCCATGTCCTGTTCTTTCTAGTCCTTTTCACTTCTCTCTGTATGGGAAATGCCTTTTTTTACTCACCCCTGAGATGTTTGCTGATCTAAGGTCAGCGCATGATATTGCAATGGTGCCTTTCCTTACCTTACAACTATCCTTTTGAATAATGTCTCTACAAGTTTGAATTTGTTTTTTGACATTTATTTAATGATTACTTCTTAAACTGTGGTTAGAGGCCAGCAGTTTACTTATTTAATTTTTTAAAGAAAAAGTCTTAATTTGCTACAACTTAATATAAAGGGCTTTATGAGAACACTTATGGTTTGTTTAATTCCTCATTTTTCAGCCTGGCAGGACTGTTTTAAAAAGTGAATTAGATGAATTTTTTAATGTACTGCAGTCATTCCCTTAGCTTTTAGCTAATGACCTCATCTGGATAAAGTAGATATTTCCATTTCTTATCAGTAATAATTAGAAATATAACTACTGTTGTCTCATGCCTCCTGAAAATTCTCCAGGAGACTTCAATGACTTCAAAGGAGATGACTTTGTGGGAGTGATAAGCAATGGAATAAAGAAATTTAATAGTAATGGCTTTGATTCCATAGGGACTTGATTCCTTTAATATATAAACCCTTGTAGAATTACAAGCAATGAAGAAGAAATGACCCTCTAGGTCTCTACAGGAAGAAAAGTAGATCTTTCCAATTCAGAATGAAAAACACAACCACAAACACAAACAACAAACAAAATCCCAGAACTAGCACAACTATATTAAATCCATAGGGGTATAGTGTAGTGGGTATATGGAACTCAAATGTTATTTTAGTCAATAGTTCTGCTTTCCTATATGTGTAAACCTTTCATCAGACATTCTATATAGACTTAAAGCTATAAAGTGTAGCTTCATCTCCAATCTTTTCCCTGCTTGTGAAAGTTTAGACAGGAGAGCCATCTTAATAAAATTAACATATCAATAAAGAAACTTTAGGGGACTTGGCTTCACAGAAAATTAGTTATGCTAATCAGCACAGACTATAAAAGAATATTCTTTTATCATTTTAAAATACTTTAAACTACACTTTGGTTATCACATCTGTAATCGTGATGGGTCCTGTGGCATATAGCACTGTTTCTCAAGTCAGCTTGACGCCAGCTCTCCTGAATCAGAAATTCTTTTGGTGTGTTCTAATAATCCATGTTTTCTACAGGCTTCACAGATTGTTCTTCCACACTCAGGGAACCACAGATGCAACATCACAGCATCAGTAGAATATTGGAGAGATAAAGAAACTTGTAGTCCACCTCACATTGAATCTGATGTGATGTTTTGGTCTTTGCTCCAAAACAATGCACACGGGAAGCTACACATCATTTTACAAAAAAATTCTGGGACGTTCAGAAATGTCTTCAAGATTGAGGCCAACATACAGTTTCTCTCTCTCTTTTTTTAAAATTTATTTATTTAAATTCACTTAAACAGGATACAGTACATCATTAATTTTTGATGTAGTGTTCAATAATTCATTGGTTGTGTATAACATAGTTTCTTAACAAAAGATTCTTTGTTCCCTAGATAAAAGCACCTAGTTTACTCTATCCAATATTCATTCTATAGATGAGGAAACTAGCCAGGAATGTTAATATTTGATTAAGGTCACACATACGGACTATTTACATTTTCAGTTTTCAACAATTTAAAAGTCAAATTTAACTAGGTTTTAGGCAGCCAGGCAAAGTGATTTCAAATAATTTATTCTAAGACAACTTCTTTTCTCGATACATAAAAATCAGTCAGTAAATTAAGTTTGTGAATTCAATTTGAGAATGAATTAACTTTTTCCCTAGACATCTTTCTTATTTATAGAGCTACTTACTACTGACTTTGAAGCCATGAACATGAGTTCTGCTGGTTACAATTCATTTTAGTCTCTATATATAATGCATTGACTCATATTGATGGAATGTATTGGGTGTGGTAAAAATGAACTTACCATGTTAAATTCAGTTTTCTGGTATTAGAAAGCAAAAATGGAAGTTATAATTCCAGGCATTTCTTTATAATCATACTTCTGTCCTATCAACTGCAAATAACCATTCCTCTAATTTTTATGTCTTTATGGAATTCATTTTATGAAAAGTATTTACACTTTAAGATATATATTGATAAATATCCTCCTCGTCATGTTAATGAAACTTAGTTCTAAAACTCTAGAAGGGAGAAAATGTAATGACTTGTCTAAATGAGGAGAATGTATGAACAGATATGGAATAAGATTCAAAGGAGGAAGGTCAATGTGGGTCTCATCAGTGAATCACAGAAAGCACTAGGTAGTTTCTCAAATGAAGGGAGGAATAGAAAGGGGGACGGAGAAGGCAAATAGGACAAACATAATACGGAATAAAGTAGACATTTCAATCTTGCACCAGTTTCTTCCATCATTGTTTGGTTGGGAAATCCTCATATGCCTGCATTTTCCCATAAATTACTTTAAATTATGTTCCAAATTTAAATTATGCTAAATATTGGTAGTAACTGCGTACACCTGTGCTTCACTGTTGGATATTCCTGCTCTGATGTACTTTATAAGCATTTACAGCTTTAATGAAGCTGTTTATTTGTAATTGGTCCCTATAGGAATCTGCTGCTGCATTTCATCCAATTTGAGTTATTTTCAGTCATTCTCTGGAGATAACATTTGAAATAATATCTGAGGTTGCTTTCTATTCAAAAAAAGATATAAGACATTTTTAAACAACAGATAAATGTCCATACTCTAATCCTGCCTTCAAAATTTCACACTTAGTATTTCCCACACCACTGCTAGTGTCTTACTTAACTGCCCATTTCCAGAAAAGAAGAGAGAGCATCATCTCTAAGTCAAGAACATCTACATTAATGACTTTTCTCCTTAACTTCCTTGACGTTTGATGTTGGCCAGGTCAGTTTCTCTGCACTTCAGTTGTCTGTTAAAGAGAAAAAAGTTAGACCTTCTAACCTCATGCGACTATTGGTAAGGCACAATGAGATGAGGAGATGAACAGAGCTTTGTGTTTTGGAAAGGGACATGCATATTCTGAAATCGAAGCATACTTTGGGTTTTCAAAGATATTCAATTGTTTCTTACCTTTTTCTTGAGGGCACAGAAATGATGATGATGATTATTATTTTTAAAGATTTTATTTATTTATTTGACAGAGAGAGAAAGACAGCAAGAGAGGGGATACACGCACGGGGAGTGGGAGAGGGAGAAGCAGGCTTCCTGCTGAGCAGGGAGCCGGATGTGGGGCTTCATCCCAGGACCCTGGAATCATGACCTGAGCCGAAGGCAGACGCTCAACGACTGACCCACCCAGGCACCCCAAGGCACAGAAATTCTTGTTCAGTCAGATAAAAGCTATGGACTCTGATTTCTGTAGTATTTGACTTTCTCTTTTGTGTTCACATTGATGAACCTAAGTTCTTTTGGGCCATGACCAGATTTTCATCTGTGTTTGTTCTGTTATGGGACGTTCTGTAATGCAGTTCTCTCATTTGGCTGTTTTGATTCTTGATTTTCTCAGCTCTCCCTTTTTAGACTAATAGTTTTTAATCTTATCATTGTGGTCTTTGATTTTTGAATTTGTGTTCTTTCTTTCTTATCTTTACATTTTCCACTGATCATTCCATTATGCTTTCTTCCAAAATGAGCTCCTTATTTTGTTTCTTTTTTTTTGCTTTACTACATTTCTTTTATTTCTCTTTCATTATCATCAATTTTCCCCCCTTTTCCCTCATTAGTTATATTCTTCATGGCAGATACCACGATGCTGTGCTGTACCACTTGTCATTTGCTCAAATTCAAGGTGGCCAGCCCTTCTGCTTACTCTATTTTGAAAAGCCATTTTTCTTATAAGTAACTCCCTTACTTGTAAGTTACTTACAAGTAACTCCCTACTTATCTGGGACTGTTTGTCTTCCCTCTGAGCTGCAGTTAGAGGAGTGTTATATTCTGTTTTTATAGTTTGAGCATGTGGAAGCATCTCAATTTGGCCTTCTGTTTTTTCTTCTAAGATCCTGGCAAATATCCTCTAACAAGATTTAAGATACATATTTTTATAAGGACTTATAACTTTGGGCTTCTTATTATTACCATATTTCTGCAAGGAACTGGAAATTCTCAAAACTTGACACTTTTCTTGCTTCTGCAGAAATCCTGTGTCTTATGTAAATCTTAATCCACTTCTTTCCAATGTCAAGTATAATAATGGGGATTTTCACAATTGTGCCACTCAGTCACTCATCTTCTTTCTTGATATTAATTTTCAGAGTGTGTGTGTCTGTGTGTGTGTGTTGTGTGTAGTATGAAGTTTGGGTCAAGGTACCAGAATCTATCTTTTTTTTTTTTGGAATGACGTTGTATCATTTCCTTCTTGGAATTCATACTGTGAATTCCTCTCTTTTATGATTTGTGGCTTTATGCTCATTTTATTAGGCATTGGGGACAATAATTCTATGACTTGAGTTGCCTCCACCAACTTTCTTACTCTTCAGTGTATTTCTTATCCTTTTGTTTATAAACTCAACGATGACAGGAATGAAATTTGTATTGCTCTTATAACTTTTCTAGTAGAATTCCATGGCTTCCTCTGACCCCACATAGACATATCTAGTCATAAAAATAAAGAAAGTTAGCATTGTGTCTACATATTCTTTGTTGATGTATTCAATCATTTTATACTCTCCTTCTAAGCACCAGGGTAGTATATCTCACAAAGGGAGCAATTCTGGTATTGGCGGGCATCTGGTAAGGAATACACTTTGGTAGCATGAGATATAAACTAGGTGAAAGCTGAAGGCAAAGGTAAGGAAATAAGTATTTGTTCTCCTTTACAGTTGGGAATGATGAAGTATTAGGACCTCATCTCAGACAGAAGGAGAAACTAAGCTTGTCAGTAAATCAAATATTTTCTTTCATTTATTAATCTGACTTACATGGAAACAAAATAATCTGAGTTAAATATGTAAAAACAACGCAGACAGTTTAGAATGAGGAATCTTTTGGCATTTGAAAACTATTTCCACTCCACACTCGATTTACGGTATCATTTAAAGTCAAGTGAGCCAAGCTCTCTAATACGAAAAGTAAATGGTAAAGGAAAATTGTCAATATCCCATCATGGAGTGGTAACTAGGTTTAGTGCTTGTATTTACCCTTCAGACATGATTAGATACCATCACTACATTCTTTACAAAATATATCTTCTTTTGATTTACTAAGAAATATTGGTTCCATAAGAGAAAAATGTCATTTCTTTGAAACAAAACTTCCATGCAGGTGTTTTTTTTTTTTTAAGTGTCAGGTTGACAAGTGCTATAAAATAATAAATTTCTCATCTATTATACATTCTCCCCTTTCTCTGCATAACAATAGATTGATGTGATGAAGGGAGGGGCTGAATAATAGATCCAGACCAGATGTGTTTAACATTGTTCTCTGAAGAATGACTATGTAGTTAAGAATAACACTTTACTTTCCAAAAATATGATTGGGGAGGGGCAGTATTTTACCCAGAGGACAAATAAGAAGCAAGAATGACTCTCAAGTGATTTTTTTGTAGTTAGTTGAATCCTTTAATACTCTTTACCAAATCCACTTAATGATAAAATCTCAGTAATATCACTTCATTGTTTGAAATATTTCAACCTTAGATTTTTTTTAATATACTATAATGCATAAATAGAGTGCTATTCATGTCTGTGAGTTATAGCTGAACAGAAAGGCTGTCCCCACAGTAGATAATAATATTTATAACAGGAAGAAGGTTGAAAAAGGAAGAAACATATTTGAATGATATGATTTTAAGTATCTAAAATAATGAAGAAAAATGCTTTGGGAGATTTTTTTTTTTGTTATTGTTTTCCAGGTTTCGCTCCCTTTGTCAGCCAATTTCTTATGTGCAGACATGAAACCTTTACTAAACTTCTTTTTTTTCTAAGAGTACTACATATATACATATGTATATAGCCTATTTATATAATTAATCATGGAAATATTTTTCTTTACAATAACAATAATGTATTTCATTATACTTTTGAAGAAAAGGAGACTTAGGAAAATAATTTTATGGAATATTTGAAGAAATGACACATTAGAAAAGGATAATTCAGTAGTTCTTAGGAATATTTTTCTCATGCAAGGCTAGAGGCTATTTGAATATATATGTATTCATGTGAATCAACTGTTTTTCTACAGGAGGAAGATGAATGCAGAATGCTTGTCAGTGGCCTAAGGGAAACGTTACAGATGTGTTCCTCCCTTCCTACTCCCTTAAGCAAATAGACCATTGGAATTGGGATTCATAAGATACTATATCTGTACCTCTTTTCTTTCTCCATTTTCTACATGACTTCCAGAGGCAGGGATCTATCTATCTATCTAACTATCTATCATCTATCTATCTATCTATCTATCGATCTATCTATCTATCTATCATCTATCGATCTGTCATCTCTCTGTCATCTATCTATCAATCTACTTATAATGGTAATCTGGAAACTGTATGCTTACAGTCTTTGCCTTGATTTCAATATAGTTTGTAAATACCGCTCAGATTTTGTTAGCAGCAGCATCTTCAATTTGTTCACTTGGGCATTCTATTATTATTCTAAGTGGATGGTTTTCATTATGTTGAGTGATCTAGGATCTCATGTTTTACATTATCATCAGAAATTCATTATGTAAGTAGAGTCAACATAAAATTAACTCTAATGGCATAGAAATGAGAAAAGTTTGGGAGTTGAAGATAGTACAAATAAGAAAGCTATATATTCTGGAAAAATTAGTTTCTAATTTATATTCTATAATATATATAATATAATATATATAATCATATATATAATCATATATATATATATATCTGAGACCATCCTGTTTAATCTTTTAAAGCGTTATCCTCATCTGTTCTTTAATTGTTAATAACATACAAAATGCTTATCATGTGCTGGGCACTGTTCTAAGTAGTTTACAATTGATACCTTACTTAATTCTTATAACGATCAGATGAAGTAGATATTATTATTGCTACCCAAATCCAGTGAAGACACCTCAGCAGAGAGAAGTTAAATTTTTGCTTGGATAGCATGGATACCTCCAGAAAGCAGAGGCTGACATACAGGCTTGTATACACATAGTTTATAAAGGAACCAAAATTATAAAGCAAGAATAAAGAATGAGAAGAAGGAAAAAAGAGAGAGAGCCAAAATAAAAAGTCAATTAGTGAAAGGTGATCACTGTGGGCTTTGGACACTTGACTCCACCAGCACCTTCTGAGGAGATGTGTAATTATCTGTCTGAGGGATGAAATGGAGGATTTTCCATCAGTTCCATTCTCCCATTCCTTAGATTTGGTCCTCAGAGTATAAACTCCCACATTCCTGTGGTATTTGCATATGAATGTCAAGTGTCTTCCTCAGGAGTCTCATGCCTCAGCATCAGAAAAGTCCTGACATATATACATACAGTCCTGTGAATGTGATCCACACTTCACTTTAGTCAGTCACCATAAGTGTGAAGTAGGTTAAAGCCTGCTTGGAAGTGTTTACCATAGCTATGGATGTAATCAGAGAATATATGTCAGTACAAAAGTAATATCCATACAGTCCATTCTTGCCCCACTGGGATCCACTCACAATATGCATGGACGTCCCTTGGCAAGAATTCGGTACTTAATGCTTGTTAGTGGAACAAGCTATTGTCCCTGCTCCAATAGTCAGTTCCCTCTTCCACTACCACTCATTCTATTTTCTTCACATTTGGACACCACATCAACTGGACTGATGTTTACCTGATTGAGGTATTGATAATCTTGCATTTACTTTATTATCAGTCACTATATAATGGGTCATGGGAGTATCAAAAATGTCTTAGTGGACTCCTGAATTCTAGGCACACTGTTTCCTGTCTCCTCTAGCAGCATTCCTAGGTCCTTATCATAATAAGGGTTAATTATCTACCTTCTGATATAATAACCCTATTTTCTTATTCTTTCTGCTCCCCTGGCAAAAGAACTCTAAAATGATCAACCGAGTTATAGCTGACTGACTTTCTAGGTAATGCAATATATTATACAATATGGACCCTATGTAGTTCTTGCTTTGCCATAAAATGATTCCCTTAGTCTGAGGGATAAAAAATTCTGTGATACTGGAGCTAGCATGATCTTGCAGCCAGCAAAGAGAAATCTAAATTAGTAGGTATCAATTCTAGTAAAGATCAATGACTGTCTCTTCCATTGTGGAAGAAGCTCAACATAATCCACTTACTACTAAGTGGCTGGCCTGAGAGATTTTTGCCAAACTGAGAGCTCAGTGTCAGTCTCTGATGCTAGCAAGTTAGGCATTCAGTATGATAGTACCTAAATCAACTATAGTGAGAGGGAGCCCATGCTATTAATCCCATGTTCAACCACCATCCCTGCCACCATGATCATTCCATTTATGTCACTTTCTGTCATGTAGTGTGATTGTTGAGGACAGAGACTACTGATGATCATAGGATAAGTTATCCCATCTACCTGGACTATTGTGTTTGCCCTGTGTTAGATTCTCTACGGTGAGGTTAATATCTGACACATAGATCTCCATACCTATACCATTTCCATAAGTTCATCCATACTTCCTTTGCCCAGATTTTTTTTTGTCTCTGATCTTCTAATTATATTCCTTACCTCTGATTAACCAGTCAAGCTTTTCATCATTGTCCAGAATTCTGTGTATGTGCAAATCTTATAGTACTTCTTTATCCAAACAAATCTGCCAATCAAATGTGCTTCCTGCAGCTTTGCCAGTGGTAAGACTTCTGACTTCTGTTCTTTTGGACCACACATAAATAACACTGTCCTGAAATAGAAATCCATTTTTAATTTGCCTCTACATCCTGCAGCAATGCATTTCCAATGAGATTTTCCCTCTTCTATAAGAGAATGATAGGAAATCCTAAGTGTGAGCCGAGTGGCATGCTTCAGTGTGAGAAAGACAAGTGATATGAGAATCTGGCTGTTTGATCATCTAACTTACTTATGCTCATTAACCTTACTTATACCTCATAGACCTCAGGTGTGATCCTAACTGTACTATTTCCATGGTATCTAACTATATGACTTGGTGAATCTGACAATAACTGAGTCAGGATGGACAGTACCAGTCACAGAATTATCTATTCTCTCATGATAAGGAACGTTAGCATGTCATCCTTCTGTTACCGAATGATGGCCTTTGTCAGAAGCCTGGAGCTCTGCAATCATACTTATTGGTAATTTCCAAAGATTCCACACAGCACCCTTATCCATCAGAGATACATCTGACATCATCAGATCTGCTGGATCCTGTGACTTGGGTGACTGGGTAGACAGCTCTATCACCTAGGACCTGCTACAGAGTCATCTCTTATTGTTGGGCTCCCTTAAAATTGACAACCTTTCAAATGCCCTGACAATTGGTTAGAAAATTTTTCTCCAGTATAGTATATATGGCTTCAACATTCCAAAGAGAACTACCAAGTCTATACTACTTAGTGACTTACTGATAGGGGAACAAGGTGTAGCAACTTGTTTTTTGCCTAAGATGCAATATCCTGGCTTGCCATAGACCAGTATATTCCTAAAAAATTTTACGTATGTGAAAGCTCCTGAATCTGTGTATTTCTTGTTATCTGCTTGTTTTTTATTTTATTTTATTTTATTTTATTTTTAAAGATTTTATTTATTTATTTGACACAGAGAGAAAGAGATTACAAGTAGGCAGAGAGACAGGCAGAGAGAGAGGAGGAAGCAGGCTCCCTGCCGAGCAGGAAGCCCGATGCGGGCCTTGATCCCAGGACCCTGAGATCATGACCTGAGCCGAAAGCAGAGGCTTTAACCCACTGAGCCACCCAGGCGCCCTCTGCTTGCTTTTTAAAACAACATTTCTTGTTATTTTGCTTGCTGAATACTCAAGTATTCAGAGTACTTGTTATTCCTGGTCTATTTTGCATAATGCTGTAAAATGATAGACAAATGTGGTCTTTGGAAGAATGTTAATTGCTAGAGACTATATTTAAGTAGCTGGATATTTCTCTCCTATACCATTAAGAATATAACAGAATATTATTTTACTTAAAAATAGGGTTGTTTTTACAATTATTGTAAATTTGTTGAGTGCAAAAGATTAGACATGGTTTATTCTTCTTTAGAGCCACAAATATTTTTTAAGAATCTTGCTTAAAGTTGACATAAATATGGTGAGTTGATTTGAATAAAAACTAGTGATTAGGAAGATAATAATTGAAAAATATAACCCAGAGAAGTGTTAAATTGAATTAAGGAGAAAAATAGGATAATAAATGCACCAAAAGTGAGAAAAAATGAGGAATTAAAAAAAACGAATATTTTTAATGTTCCTGTTATGTGTTGACCACCTGTGCTTTGTCTAGGGTAGGGTCAGCAATGTGATTATCTTGCTTAAAGAACAAACACCGTTAATGAGATTCAGAAATAAGCCTAGGATATTTAGGCATGACCGTCTTCATTCCTTGATAATTTTCTGCTAGCACTGGAAAAATACAAGGAATCATTTTCCAGTGTATTTTTGGCCAATTATATGGCTTTACCATGGAAACAGCATAATTGAATTAAATATTTTTTTAAAAATAAAGAAAATAAACATCCTGGGATTATTTTCACATAAAATATTCCGTGTTTCCTCTTTATTTCAACAGCTGCTGCAGTTATTAAAAGACCAACTCCATTTCCATTACTATATGTTCAAGAAATCCCTTCCTACCTTCCTAACTCATATTCTGAGATTGGCATACATTGCTGCTCTGCATCCCACCACAGCATCTATTTAAAGTGAGGGAGTAATCATGTCCTCAGAGCAGAATAACCCTAGTCTTTCCTCTGGAAGAAAATTGCTAGGATGAATATAATATTGCTAGAGTGAATGAGTATAAGACATAAACTGTGATTAATAACAAGTATTTTGTTTTCTTATGCCCCAAATCTTAATTCTCCTCCAAATATGCTCAGCATGTAAGTTCAAATAATAATACAAATGTAAGCCAAATAAGACAAATAAATTTTCTTCTAACTGAATGGCTAAATTGATTCGGCTTTACCTTTATGGTTTTCCCATTGTATTTCTATTACACACACACTATACATTATATATATATACACATTGTATACATATATTCATATACATACACATATACTTAACATGTATTTATAAACATGTCATTGTTCTATTAGTGTTAATACTTTGGTATTTTCTCGTGATTAAACTAGAGTGATGGACTTAGGACAATAGTATAGAAGTAAAATGCTTTACTCATCTCGTCATATCAGAGAGAGACTGATTTCAAATTGACTTCTCCTTAGGGATGTTATTCTTAAAACATTTGGTTAAGGTGGTGTTGGCCTGGGTTCACTACTACAAAGATACTATTGCTTTCCCTTCCAGACTATTTGTTGGAAGTGAGTTCAATATAAACAACCCATTGATAACCTAGACATTTTTTGAATGAAATTTTGGGTTATCCCATCAGGCAAGAAACCACAATGAGCTGAGGTTTTACTGATGGCAAAAAGAATATGAAATTATTAAGGGAAGAAGAAGGTCTAAATACCTGCTACCACTACATGATTTGTTACAAAAATAAGATTGCATACTTTATGAATGTTTCTTAATTATTTAAAAAGAATATATGTTTGTGTTAGGGGTGTGTGTGTGTGTGTGTGTGTGTGTGTGTGTACACACACATATATAATTTGTCAGCATTACATTAAAGGATATCAAAGAGGGATTGAGACTAGGATAAAACAGGAATAAACATCACCCAGAGACAGACAAAGTGACTTTGTATTATTTTATGGTGAAGTTGGCTGTTTTCAACTGTAATGGGATTGTAGCATAGATGGAAGCAGAACTGTGTATTTGTTTGGAAATTAAATGTGTTCTAAAGAGTGATGTATGGATACCGATTTATAAAGAAGATGACTGTGGTGAATTCATGCTTTGTCAGTGTAACTAAGCTGGAACTATCATTCTCAGAATTCTCTCCTTTCTATATCTGTTCCCAGGTACCACTGCTGCTCCTTCATATTACTGCTGATATGTTGGCTCATATTGTTGGTGTGGGACAATGTTCAGGCCCTCTGTTTTCCAACTTTTACCTTATCTCCTTCCTTAGCTGAACTAAACACGTCATTAAAGGCACTAATGTCCTATGCATGTCACTTGTATCTTTGAGGTTAGATGCAGTCAGAGAAAACTGTGAGTTATAGATTGTCTTCATGGGTTATAGGTTTTCATCTTAGATTCTAGGCTTTATGGGTTCCAGGTTATCTTTGAGCTATTACTATTTGCTTAATGTTTGTCCTTGCTTTTCCCTGCTCTGTGTCCATTTATTCTTATCAATTATTGTCCTAGTGACATATAGCATTTTCAGACAACCACCAGATTCGAAGGCAATAACTTTTCATCCACTTCTTCACCAGCTCCTCTTTGAGGTCCCTTAAGAGTGATTTTTCTTTAGTCATCTGACTTTATGTTTTTGGCTTTCCCCATAATTGTGTAAAGCTCAGTTATAATAAATTTCTTATTCCATAGCAGTCATATTGGTTCTGCTTCCTTGATTGACAGCAATAATACAAGTTCCTACTTACTTTAGAGACTTTCAAGTCTCTCAATCTCATTTTCATAGCTATCCATTTATTTCATGTGATATATGTAATTTGCTCAATTTATTAATTTTGTGTTTGCTGGCAATGTGGTATATTAAACAATCTACAATTTTACTTTCTATTCATTTTTCACTTTCTTTAATTTCAGAAAATTTTTTTGCTCTTTTCCTAAGTTATCTTTTCTTATATTTTTTGTCTTGTTTTATGTTCCTTCTATTAGGCTTTTAATAATTTTGGATATACCATTGTATAGTATCTTTCAGATGGTCAGCTATTTTCTGAAGTTTTCTGGAGGATTTCAAACTGTTCTTTGTTGTGTCTATTGACACTCCTTTGTTGTGAAAACTTGTACATTTTGTAATTTTGAAATGTAAGCTCTTCTTCATGGATCTTTTTTAGCGGAAATCATTTTAGACTTGAAATGAGATTATGCCCTTTTACAGTGTGGATTTTATTTCCTTTTGTCAAGCACCCAATGGTTACACTGGTAAGGAAAATCACTTATTGTTATTATTAGTTTTTAATTTACAAAATGTTAAAGTAGTTTAAAATCTCACCCCGATGCTTCTAGTTAGAGGAAACTCCTACTCCCTAAACGCAATATACACCTTGATTCATGGAAGTGATCTCATCATCTCTGCATACACTGGGGAAAAGTTTATTGGTACATAAGGACTAGCGTCCTCACTACATTTTATCACCAAGACTTAAGTGTTTTTTGTATGGATTTTTTAAAAAGATTTTATTTATTTGACAGAAAGACAGAGAGCACAAGCAGGGGGGATGGGAGAGGGAGAAGCAGATTCCCCGCTGAGCAGGGAGCCCAATGTGGGGCTTGATCCCAGGACCCTGGGATCGTGACCTGTGCTGAAGGCAGACGCTTAAGCGACTGAGCCACTCAGGCACCCCTTGTATGGGCATTTGAATAAACTGTTATTTTCGTCGTTCATGCACTGCATAATTCAATAATGAGAAGCAAAATATTTTTGATATTAGATATTATTAGCTGATTTTATATTATTTAACTGTTAATCTTCATTAAGCTCTCACCTTAAGTAAAATTTTATAAAATTTAAGACATTTTAGCATTTTGATAGGTATAGTCTTACAGTTTAATGTATTTTATTTATTGTGCTTTGGTGCATTTTTACTCAGAACATGAATCCCTTTGTACTTGAGCTTAGTATGTTAGTCTTGATAAATTACTTAATATTTCTGAGAAATTACCACTTAGGAATAATACAAAAATGGAAAATCCAAATACAGAAAACTAATTGATTTGGGGCTTAAATGCTAATGAAGTTTGTGCCTATATAATTATATTGAATGAAACAGAGACTTCATAAATCAAACACATTATAACCCAAAGAAAAGTCTTAATTTACATTTAATTCATTAATTAATTTATTTTTAAATTGTTGATTACTTAGCATGTGTCAGGCAGTGTGCTGGGAATTCACTGGTGAACAAATCTATTTCTTCACCGCACACTAGTGGAAAAGGTGGGTGCTAAAAATATAATGACACAAAACGTGTAAAATTACAAGGAAGTTATAAATTAAAAATAAATAAACACAGGAGCTATGAGAGTAGATGGTAGGGAGATAACAACCTAATCTGTGGAATCATGGAAACGTCAAAGAAACAACGCTACAGGTGGTACTTAAAGTAGGTAATAAGAAAAAAGGCGAAAAAGGTGAGGCAATGGGGGAGGTGAAATTTTGTAAAATGAGACATCATGTGGATTGACAAATACTCAGTTAAAGACCATAAAGATAAAGGGCAAGGCAGCTAAAACCTGCTGAGATTGAAACCATGATGCATGGTGAGATTTGGAAATAGGTGACGAATGTACTATGTAAGTTTTTGAGGCTATACTGAAAATATTGGTTTTAATGTAGGAGGAGTTGGGAGTCACAGTAAATCTGAGGAGTGTGCATGGGGGAGGGAGAGTTATAGAAAGTCTTTTATTTATTTTTTATTTATTTATTGTTTATTTATTTATTTATTAAGATTTTATTCATTTAGTTGTGCTTGAGTGGCTCAGTCAGTTAAGCGTCTGCCTTCAGCTCAGGTCAAGATCCCAGAGTCCTGGGATCCAGCCCCCTATCAGGCTCCCTGCTCAGGGGGGAGTCTGCTTCTCCCTCTCCCTCTCCCTCTGCCCCTCTCCCCCGACTTGTGCTCTCTCTATATATCAAATAAATGAATAAAATCTTTAAAAAATATTTTATTCATTTATTTGACAGAGAGAGATAGAGAGAGCGAACCCAAGCAGGGGCAAGGGGAGAGGAAGAAACAGGCTCCCTGTGGAGCAGGGAGCCAGATGCAGGCCTTGATTAGGACCCCAAAATCATGACCTGAGCTGAAGGCAGACACTTAACTGACTGAGTCACATAGGCACCCCAAAAGACTTTTAAAAGACACCCCAAAAGTCACTTTAAAGTGACTAATCTTTTAATCAGTGGTGTACAATTTTCTGTTAATCTTATCTCAAATATTTTTATTTGAGGTATTTTGTTATCTCTAGGTGTTCAATTTGGATCTTTTTAAGGAAATTAGCTTTCATGTCCTTCCTTACCATCCTAATTTTTCCTCTACCCTTTTGATCTTATGGAGTAGATTTACAATAGCTTTTTTAACTTCAATATCTTCTAGACATACTATATATGTATTGTTTCTGACTCTGTTTTCATTGATTTTTTTTCTCCTCATTAAAGGCCTTATGTCTACTTTTTATTTGCCTGGTAATTTTTTATTCAATGTCAGACATTGTGGATTTTGCTTCATTGGTTGCTGGATGGCCCTCTTCAAAGTAACCAAGTTAAAGGCATGTGAAAGTATGTATTAAATAATTAAAGTTCTTTATTATTTTTTTAAATATATATGTTTTCTTGGAGGAAAGTTCCCTATTGGGGCTTAAGAGTATGTCAAATTGTAAACATTGAAAATGCAAACACTGACATATACTAGTCCTGACATACTATCTTTGCATTTGGGCCCAAAATAGATGAAAAACACAACAATTTTCTAAGTGCCAATATATTTTTGTATGGTAAACTATTTGACTCTCTCTCTTTCTCTCTTTTTTTAAAATAATTTATTATTTGTTTGTCAGAGAGACAGAGAGAGAAAGAACAAGCAGGGCGAGTGCCAGGCAGAGGGAGAAGCAGACTCCCCACTGAGCAAGGAGCCCGATGGGGAACTTGATTCTTTTTTTTTTTTTTTTAAAGATTTTATTTATTTATTTGACACACAGAGAGAGATTTCAAGTAGGCAGAGAGGCAGGCAGAGAGACAAGGAGAGGAGAAAGCAGGCTCCCTGCTGAGCAGAGAGCCCGATGCGGGCCTCGATCCCAGGATGCTGAGATCATGACCTGAGCCGAAAGCAGAGGCTTTAACCCACTGAGCCACCCAGGTGCCCGGGGAACTTGATTCTATATACAGATTATATAATATAATATAAAATAGAATAATAATATACAGTGACACTATTTTGAACTTTAAATGAATGATGTGGAATGATACAAATCAATAGTAATTAGGGGAAAAAACTCATAAAGGAAACAGCAAATTGCCAAAAGAAGATGTATGACAGCATTCAGTTAAAACTCAAAAATCTCAAAAGAATGCTTTGTTGAGTTTATAAATATATACACATAAAATCTGAAGTTAATATTTGACAAAACTTGGTAGAGGGTACATTATTTTATATATTATTCTGTATGCTGAATATATACATATGTGTGTGTGTGTGTGTATATATATATATATATATATATATACACACACACACACACATATTTTTTTCCTAGTTCAACAATAAGGTCTATATGGTTGTCTTTAAACACTCTTATCCTGAAAATCATGTCATCAGTTGAAAACTTGCTTCAAAGGAAGCATAGCCTCTAGTCAAAAGAACCATGTGTTTTTGACAGGATTCTTACTTTAAAAATGAATTTTTCATTTAAAGTTCAAAATAGTGTCACTGTGTATTATTATTCTCTGTCCTTGAACTTCACATAACTGAAATTATTCAGTTTATACTATTCTGTGTCTAGCTTGTTCCATTCAACTTTCTGCTTATGAGATTCAGACATATTGATGCATGTAGTGGTAGTTGTTATTGAAATGACTGGTTAAGGATCAGGCAATGACTTACAATGTACTTTTATGCAGGTTTTTGAACTTCATTCCACAGTCCCCTACTCAGTATGTTCATTACTTTGTCTTTTACTTTTCACCTGTTTTGCTTCCCAAAGTCTCTGACCTCTGTCTTCCCTTCCAATAAGATCGAAGCTTTCTTGGGTTCTAGACTCCTGTGAGAAGAAACTGGATATGGCCTCAGGAAAGATAGGGTTAAGTGGATTTCACCTGCTGTGCTTCTCATTTCTCAGGGAGAGTAGTCCTTTAGATTTTTCCTTAATTTCTCCAATTCCTTCAGATGATTGTCTTNTTTTTTTTTTTTTTTTTTTTTTTTTTTTTGGTCCCACTTTGGTAATTGCTTTTGACAGGAAAGTTATTCTGATACCAGCTATTTTATCATGTCTGAATTATAGAAAATCCTTTGTATTTAAATCCTTTGTGTTTTAAATGTATTATGGGTAAATTTATCTTTTCCTTTCAGATATTTTGTGTCTTCTTAAGGGAATTTAATATATGTAGTCAAAAAGACATTTTACTATTTTTTGTACATTTTTTAAAAATTTGCCTTTTGATTTTAAATCTATGATTGACCTGGAATTGATTTTTGTATATGTTTTCTATTTGAATGTATTTTTTTCTTTAGTTGTTTGAGCAACTATTTTTTTCAATAGTTGTTTGAGCAACTATTTATTAAATAATGCATGGAACTACTTATTTATACAATTCTGCTTAAATATGCATAGAAATATGCATTTAGTAGAGTAAGCCTTTTTAAATATTTACTTAGATTACATTTGTTGAGATGTCTATAATACCAGGCACTATGCAGACTACAGCAGAGAATACAACTGTATTTTGGGGATGGATTGTGTTAATTCAGAACACTCAAATTGTAAAACAATGACATACATGACTGAGGCTCACTTATTCAAAGACACTCTTAAATAATCAAAAAGTCACTTTGGCTATATTTTTACAGTGCCTCTGTATTCGTCAGGATTCTCCTGAGAAACAGAACCAATAAGGAAATCTTTCTCTCTGTCTTGCTTTCTCTTTCTGTGTGTCTTTGTCTCTTCCTCTCTGTACCCGTCTATCTACTGATTTATTACAAAGAACCGACTCATGTGATTATGGAGGTGGGCAAGTCCCAAGATCTGTGGGTCAAGTCAGCAAGGTAGAGACCCAAGAAAGCCAATGGTTTAGTTCTAGTCCAAGTCCAAAGGCCTGAGACCTAAGAGAGCCAATTGTGCAGCTCCCATTAAAAAGCTGGCAGGCTTAAGACTGAACAACTGTTGTCTCAGTTTGAGATTAAGGTGGAAAAGAAGTCAATATCTTCATTTAAAGACAGTCAGACAGAAAAGAATTCTCTTATTCAAGGGAGGGTCAGACTTTTTGTCCTATTCAGGCTTTCAACTTACTGGATGAGGCCCATCCAATCAGGCCTCATTGTGGGTGGGCAAGGCAGGGGTGGGGGGTGGGGAGAAAAACCTGCTTTACTCAGTCTACCAATTTAAATGTTAATGTCATTCAAAAACACCTCCACAGAAATACTCTGAATACTGTTTCACCAAATATCTGGGCACCCTGTGGTCCAGTCAAGTTGACATATAAAAGTAACTGTCTCAGTCTCCACGTACAAATGGATAACAATCAGGCATAGTAATTCATTTCCTGCCATCTTTATTTACCATAATAAGTAGCCAGGAATTGTTCTATAGGGACGCCTGGGTAGCTCACCTGATTAAGTGGCTGCCTTCAGCTCAGGTCATGATTTTAAGGTCCCGGGATTGAGTACCGCATTGGGTTACTTGCTTAGTGGAAGCCTGCTTCTTCCTCTGCCTGCCACTCCCCCTGCTTGTGCTCTCTCTCTCTCTCTCTCTCTCTCTGATTAAAAAAAAAAAGTTATATAAATGCCATTCATTCATTTGAAAGCATGTTTTGAGCCACCTTAAGTCTCAAGCTTTGTGATAAATTTTGGAAAGTTACAAAATATTCTATGATATTAAAGAGACAGTCATGAGAAATGATTAAATATGAGTAGGCCAGGAATAAACTTGAACGCAGAAGAGATAGCCTGCTGACATCTCTCATGTAGGCAAAGAGTTTGATCATTCGAGAAACAGAAAGAATGCCACGGTGTTGAAGCATAGTATAGATCAAAGTAAAGGATTGAGTCAATATTCTAAGGAAAATGAAAAGAGATTGACAGCTTTCAAACAGAGGAGTAACATAGCTACTTTCATTTTTTGAAACATCATTCTGTCCTCTCTGTGAAAATATATGAGATATAGGGTCAAAATTGGAGGAATGAAGTACAGTTATAAAAGACAAAAACTAATGATGTATGGTGACTAACATAACACAATAAAAATTAAAAAAAAAGACAATGGTGATTTGGATAACAGCAGAGATAAAGAGAACTAACTATATATACAAATAGAGGAAGAATTGGTATCACTTAGCAACTGACTGAATTTAGGCTAAGAGAAAAGAAGGAATCAATAATGATTTGTTGGCTTCAATCTAAGGAATTGTTCAAGAAATTCTAAGGAATTACCTCAGGTAAGAGGTAGAATGCTATAGGATAAACAGGCAAGAATGAGAGTCTAAGTGGTAACTTCATTGGGGAAGGACTGAGGAGAGAGAGATGGGGAGACATTCCTGATGAATGTCCACTGCTAAAGGGATAAGTCTCAGTTTTCTGTAAATTAGACATTTATGGAAAATTAGTCAATCAGTTCTTAAATTCCTTTCTTCTGAAACCACATGCATGAGATTCTCCATTTCATATCCTCTGGTTGCATATTAGATTGAGATCCTTTCAAAAAGGTCTTATTAAAGCCTTTGCCCTTTATTATTTGAACCATTTTCTAGTTGTACATTCTCCTTTCCCTAAGTCCATAGAAAAGGGATTGCCTCTTTTGGTCACTAAATCAAAATTCTTACAATTAGTGCTGATGTCACTCAGTCCATTCATTCAGTCAAGCATCAGCTAAGGATATTATAATTATATGTAATGATTAGTCAGTCATCGGCTACATGTCTGTCCCTAAAACTGAGTGGACCCCCAATTCAATTCCATATAGACTAAGAAAGGCAGAGGATGTTATCAATAAGAGAACACCACCTATTATGTTAGCCACCTATTTCTGAAATATCAGGTCAGATGGAGATTAAAAAGCGTCTAGGATTGGCCTGGGTGGTTCAGTTGATTAAACATATGACTCTTGATTTCAGCTCAGGTCATGATCTCAGGGTGGTGAGACTGAGCCCTTCAATGGCTCCACACTGAGCAGGGAGTCTGCTTGAGATTCTCTCTCTCCCCTCCCTCTGCCTCTCCCCTGATATCTCTCTCTCTCAAATAAATAAGTGACTCTTTTTTTTTAAGTATCTATTAAATTAACCATCAGTGGGTTTATTTATGTTCTTAGGCAGTTTTAGTCAAGCAGTGGATGTGGACGATTAACTGGAAGGGGATAAAAATTTAATGGAAAGTGAAGAAGATGCATCTATAGACAAAGGAAAGTGTATGATTAACTGACACAGGACAAAGAAACCAAACATCTGCTTGTAATTATTGATTAGTTTTGTGTGGGGAAACAATGACCCATAATGATACCTTACTGATCAGCTCAAAACTCAAAATAAATTCCTTGAAAGTCTTTTTTCTTTTTTTCTCTCTCTCTTTCTCTCTATGTTTTTAAGAGGCTCCATGCTAGGCAAACACCACACTTGAACTCACGACCCTGAGATCAAGACCTGAGTTGAGATCAAGAGTCAGATGCTTAACTGACTGAGCCACTGAGGTGCCCCTAAATTCCCTGAAATTCTAATTTGAACAATAAATGCACTTCTCTTACAACTGTACACATACTGAAACACAGAATTTTGTCATAAATCATTCTAATTAGATAGTTAAAATATGCACTTGAATGGCTCTTGTCATTTTCATCTTTAGTTTCTTTTATACACTAATACATTTGAATCATTTCACACCTTGCCTTATCATATATGTCCAATATTTCCCTATCTTCATTCCATCCTCTGCAGTGTAAGAGGATGAAAGTGGGCCTTTTTGATTACAATGCAAAGCCTGACAGTAAGCTTTGAATTTCTGAGGCCTCCACTTCAAAGGCAGCTCTCTCCAAAACACATTTCCAGTGACACAACTAGAGAAGGATGTCACTCCATCCTTGAAGTTTGCTTTGTTTTAGATATTTCTGGTTGACTTAGATAATTTTCACAGCCTGTTTCTCCATCCTTAATTTTAATTTCCTCTCTTATGTTTTAAATTTACCAATGAAGAATGAACCCATGAAACCCTAGTCACCCCACGCTCACCCCCAGGGAAAGCAGAACCCAGGTCCACATGCTCTCTTGTTATTCTCCCTTTCTGTCTTCTCTCTCTCTCTTTCTCTCTCCCTCTCCCTAAAACATCACTGTGTGGGCCCTAAGCTATATACCCTCCAGGGTTTATAAGTAATGAGGATTTTTTCTTTTTTTTTTCTTTTTTTAAGGCTCCCTGATCGTTGTTGTTGAGGTGCATCTTGCAATCACAGTAGTAGCCACAAGGGCTGGTTCAGTCACAACACTGGCTCAGAAAAGAAGAATGTCTGTGGTCTCCTGGTGGGCACAGCTGATATTTCTAAACAATAGCAATACTATCGATAGCCTGAGACCAGCAGAAAATAATTCTCCCACCACCTGGTTCATGCTATCCTAGAATGTTCCTTCACTGCCATCATCATATTTTCATTATGTGCTTCATATGTTGAAGTTCCTTCTTAGTTGGTCACATCATTTTGGCTTTGGCTATTGAAATTGCTTAAAGAGTAAGTTCACCAATACCTTCTTTCAGGTGAGTACTTGGGAAAGTTAATTTTTTTTGAGACTGCTTGTCTAAAAATGTTTTTATTCTGTCTTTACACTTTACTTATAGTTTGGCTGGCAATGAAATGTCAGATTGGAATAATATTATTTCTGTATTTTGAAGGTCCTACTTCAGTATCTTGTAGGTTCATGGAAGTCTGAAGACATTTTGCCATTTTGAACATTGATTCTTTGTACATAAGTTCCTCCCACCTTATTAATTTCTGAAACTTAATGAAACTTATCTTGGTTTTTCATGTCCCAAAATTTCATGTGATATGCCTCAGTATAGGGTTATTTGTGTTCACTCTGTTGGGTACTCTGTCACCTCAATCTAGAAGGTTATCTCTCAATTACATTAGATTTTATTGAGTAGTTTTTTGGGGTAGTCTCCTTTTCCTTCAATTATTTTTACTGTTCCTCACTCATTCTTAATCAAAAATAACTTCTTTTCCCCAAAGTATTTTTTACCAAGCAAGCAATAGGAAGTAGGTCAAATGGTTTCTTTTTTTAATGTAACTTTGAGATTCTTACTGCAGTGAAAGAGATGGATGATGTTTGCTTTTATTACAAAGTAAGCTGACATCTCTACTACTCTCTGTCCTTCTTTACCCTACAAAGGTAGGAATGGAGTAAAGGATCAATAAGAAACTCTGTAGGGAATTCTAGAAGCAATGCTAACATGATCTTGGACCAAGTGATAAGACAGTTGAGAAAATAAGATAACCTTTTATTGTGAATTTGTTGCTAATCAGTGAAATTTGGGAGTCATACAAAAGGAGCACTGCTTTCAATAAAAACAAACAAAACAAGACATCAATTTGAATCAATTTCCTTAACTGAATAAAATTCCAGGGTTATGGGGAGATTCACTTCTTTACTCAACTGTCATTGGTTAAATGAGACACCTCGTCTGGTACAGTGGATAAAATAAACTATAGTTATAAACTATGACCCACCAATAATAAATTCAGGCTTCCTATCAGAATGTCTTATATATTTTTTTGAAATCTGTCCAATAAGTAAATCTGTCCAATAAGTAATTAGTGTTGCTTTTGATTGAGTTTTTGAGTTAATTGAAGATGAATCCCCAACTTTCTTTTTCAAATTACTGAAGTCAAGCATCGTTTTAGGGTTTTGCTATGCACATAAACATTTGACTATTGAGTGGTGTTCATCCAGGCAAGCTCCTAGTGGCATACTCAAATAAAAAATGACTGAGAAATTCCAGAAAAAGATCTGGGAATCACGAAGACATAGACTTTAGTTTTCTTACACATTCCCAGGAAAAGAGTATGAAGTCACTCTTGCTTCTGGTCAGGAGGAGGAGTGACAACCTTTAAGACGGCACATCCAAAAGCAAATCTCATACAGAAAACTGCGTTGTCCATCCATGGGTAAAAGAAAAAGATTCAAGCCTTTGGATATTCACTAAGGCTGCTTTAAAAACAGAATGTCAAATATTAACAGAGAATTTAGCCTAATTTAACAATTTCTTTTCTTGTTTTGGAAATGACCGTTTTCTCAAAAGCACTGAGAAGTATTTTATACTTTAGCTGTCTTATATCACGTTTGTTCAAAAATTTTGCTAATTAGAAGTTTCTGATAAATTGTATAATCATTTAAAAACTAACGCTTTGTTTAATGAATTCACCCCAGCTAGTGTCTGTGTCTATTTTTTTAGGTCATTGCAAAGCTTTATTAATTTGTCTTTAACTTGTGTTTTAAAATATTACAAATTTAGGCCAGAACTTCAAATATTTTCAGCTTAGTCTTTATTGCTAAAGTCACATAGTATTATTTGTGATGTATTTCTGTGTGTGTGTTTTAATTACTTGCAACAAATATTCTTTTAATTTTTTTTAGCTTTTAGATTTTAATTTTTATCAAATTGGGTTACTCATACTCTCATTTGAATTTATTTTATTAAGAACAGTAATCTCTGAGCTGCTTAGNGTATTCCTTTTTTATACCATTTAATACTTTTTCCCTTGAATTCAACTTTGCTCTTACCAACAAAACTCCTGTTTTCTTTGTGCATACATTTGCCCTTTATTTTTATATCTTTTTTTTTTTTTTTTTAAAGATTTTATTTATTTATTTCACAGCGGGAGAGAGATCACAAGGAGGCAGAGAGGCAGGCAGAGAGAGAGAGAGAGGGAAGCAGGCTCCCTGCCAAGCAGAGAGCCCGATGCGGGCCTCGATCCCAGGACCCTGAGATCATGACCTGGGCCGAAAGCAGAGGCTTTAACCCACTGAGCCACCCAGGCGCCCTCTGCCTCTATTTTCTAATACTGGCTTCTCGTTTGTAATCCTGGAATGTATGTCTGTGGCCCTGGCCATTGTTATTATTGAAAATCCCCAGTATTTCAACCAGAAACTGGAGGATTTGACATCAACAGATTCTGTGTTAGTGACAAATAAATGGGACATTTCTGATGTAATATTTAGCAGCTGTAAGGCTGGTTAAGGGAAATCTTAGTCCCACTGGCCAATTTCTAGAGTCACAAATGAGCATAAACTGACAAATGAAATTCAGAAATAAAAAGTGATTTAGTGGCCCAGAGCCCCACAAAATGTGTATAGAAAAGTGAGAACTAAAGCACAGTTTTCTTGACTTTTTGCTTATTTTATCTAATTTATTATTACCTATGTCATTATTATGATATGGCTCTGATCAAAGTCAGATTTATTATTGGAACTCTTTGACAGGTTTTATATAACTTATGCAACCAGTTAGTAATTGTCAACCTCCCATAAGTCTCAGGCCACATCTATGGCCTAGTCCTAATCCTAGATGCATGCTGGAGTCATCTGGACAGCATTTAAATAATATGATCAGCTAGATCCTATCCCTAGAGATTCTGATTTAATTAGTTTATAGTTGGACTTAAGCACTAATATTTCTAAAAAGTTCTCTAAGGGAATCTAATAGGTAGCCAGGGTTGAGAATCTCTGCTCGTGTTATGCAACTCTGGTTTCACCTAGGTACGTTTCAGACGCTCAAGAACATATAAATCTAGAATCAAGAATGAAACATTTGGAAATAGGCTTAGAATTTATTAATTTGTGCTTCTTCTCAGATCGGAATCTGTCTTATTATATTTCTGATGGCTAATCATCCAGTGTTGGCAAAGTTTCACTACTATTATATTTCTGACAACATCAAACTTCTTTCTTAGTCTGAACCAAAATATCTGTTTTTTTACTCAGAGTTACCTTTGTAATTTTTTTTGGAGAAGTTTGAAATGGAATAATTTTACTGTGTTTATTCTTATAGTGTCATAATTTTCCTGTGAAGACTAGTGGCTTTATCCACTGAACAGCAATATTAATTTTTTTCCAGTGGATACACATTTTGAATTATTTCATTGCTATTTATAACAAATCCAGCTGTTCCTTTTGCATTTAAACAGGACTAAATGTTTCACCCTTCAAATTATAGAGGACGAAAAACTTTCCTTTACCAGAATTCTAGTTCCAAAGACTTATACTTGGTTTTAAGTTATAGTTTCATTCTATATTGGGAAATCTAAAATCTGTTTAAGTTCCAACCCTTACCATTAATAAATTAACATGAATCCCAGTGAGTACCCACTATACGTCAGTATGCTAGTATGAGCAATATATTCAGAAGTCCAATGACAGAGATAATAACAACTTACATTTATATAGTATATTATAGAGAACTACAAGCTCCTCGCCTTGAAGAAGATCTAAATGAGTTGTAGAGATAAGAATACAAGAAAAAGTAATGAATGATACGGGCAAACTGTATAAAAATTTCCATGATAAACTTTGGGTTCTGTAAGAGTTAAAAGCATAGGGAAATTAATAATGATAAATATTTCTGAAAGCCTCCATGAAAGAGAACTTGCAAATGACTTGAACTTTGTCCTGTCATGTTTAAATGAAGAATAAGAAGGGTAAGGAAGGTGTTTTATGTAAAGAAAATGGCATAAAGGAATATATGTGTTTGTATAGAAATAGAGAGGGGAGAGAGAGAGGCTCTAAATGAAAAGAAAAAGAACATTAGGAAGAAATCAAGTTAAGTAAGTGGTGTAGCAGTGGTGAAGCGATGTAGCGGAGTTATTAAAGAGTACCAGCTTTGAGGTCTGATTGATATGGGCTTTTTTTGATATGAGTTAATTTTTTTACTTTTTAATTGAAATATAAGTGCCATATAACATTGTATAAGTTTAAGGTATACATGTTGATCTGATATATTTATATATTAAAATATGATAACCACTCTAGCATTAACTAATACCTCTTTCTATCACATAATTATTTCTTTTTTATACAGGTTTAAATTCTTACCTTACTCTTACTAGCTATGACCCACCATGGGTAAGTTATTTACCCTGTAAACCTCAGTTTCCATATTATTAAAATAGAAACATTACAACACCTGCCACATTTGGGCTGATAAATGAGACAATCCTTGTCAAGTACGTAGGTCAGTGTCTGTCCTCAATAAATACTAGCTAAAACATAAATGAAGCCAAACAAAGAAATACTACATTTAACATGGTTGGAAATTTGCTTTTACTAAAACCAGCAAATCGGGGAACAATATTTGAGTCAATTTAGTTTGACAGGGGAACACTGAACAAAGGTAAAGAGAATTTAGTTTGAGAGACCATCAAATTGATTATTTCAGGAATGGAGGCTTGAAGAAGTAGAGTACAACACTAGTGACATTAAAATTAAAAAATGATAGGACAAGTGAAAGAGATTTCAAAGAAATTTGCAAGTCTTCCTTACTCAGAAAAAAAGCAAAACCACTTTGGTTAATGTTGAGTTTCAAAAAACAGGATGCTATCTGAATAAAAGAGTCTAAGAGATAGTTGAAGATAATAGCTTGAGTTTTAATGGAAGAACAGGACTGAGCTTACAGATATGAACACCCTGGGGAATAAAATAGAAGTTACACTCATATAAACAAAATGAGGTCTCTGAATAAGAAAGTGTAGCAGTTGAGCCTTTAGTGAAGGACTTGAGATGGATCATTCAGTGCCTGATGGTTAATGGATCCCTTTCTGTTGCAAGCTCTTAAGTAATATGTACCAGAGTATTACCGATTCTACTATTTCCATCCACTACTTTCTCCATTTCATCCTTTTCTGGATATTCGTCCCTCCCATCATCTTTGCCACCAGTTTCACATGTGCTGAGTTGACATAGGCAGTCTCTGTTAAGCAGAGAGGAAAGCTATCAACTTTTTCTTTTTTGCATATTTCTCATTTCATCAAAGTGTCTTTCAGAGTAAAAATTAATATTTGTTAAGCCAAAGACAGAGTTAGACAGTTTACTGCTGCTTTTAAACATTTAATTCTAAAAGTATTTTACATTTCAGACACATAGTGATATTCTATGGCTTAGTCCTTCTGTAAATATGTAAATGTCAGTTACATGTTTATTTCTTTCCATTGACTTAAATTTTCTTCTTAAATAGTACTGCATATGTTCTTCTTATAATGGGAAAAAATGGAGGGAAAAATCACATACATAGTTTTTTTTTTCTCAATGTGAAATTAAATAATTTGGGCTTTAATGATGGTGAAAGGGATAGTTTTCCTTGTTGGTATAGAAATATCTGATAGATGAAGCTTTTCTCTTCAAAGTCATACTTTGAGTCTGTGGTTGTGTTTGAAGAATATGACTACTGGATTTCTAGGCAGCAATCTGTATTTTTCAGGTCAGCAGAGCCTTCGAATACTATTATTTCTTCTCACATTTTTATTGTTTGTCTTTTCTATTCCGCATAATCAAACTTGTTCCATGCTATTTTATTCTTTGTACTCGGAGGGTATCCATAACAGAAGTAGAAATCAGTAAGGGAATCTGCTTTTCACCTTGTCCTAGGTGGGTCCTCTGGAAGTATATGCTTGATGGTATATGAATGTTTATGTAGTTACAAGGAGGAGGAAGTAGTAACCAAGATGACTAGCAGATGGTGCTTCAAAGGCTGTGTGGTTGTTAAGCCAACTTAATGGCTGTTACTTGGGCACTGGGCCAGACACAAAGTCTGCCTGGTCATTTTTATTATTGAAATGATGAGTATCACAGGCTGCCTAATTCACAGTTGACTTTTGTCAACCTGTACCATGCACAGCCTATATTATGGTGCACCCCAAGTGGTATGCAACAGATGCAAATGTGGAGTCATTATGGAAATGAACCTTCGCTCTTATTAACTCACACAAGGTGTTTATGAGGGTCATCACGCCTTTCATTTGGCACCTATGTGAGATCTGACTCTTTCAGCGATGGTGCTAATTCATTTTCAGCAGCAATTTTTACTCTATTCACTGACTGGTCTTTTGAAAACCACCTAAATAAATGTGGAAAAAGAGACATAGTTTCTTAAATATTTAGTAAATGAGAAATGGGAACAGAATCATTTTTCATCTGCATAACAGAGAGAGTGTCTATTGTATATAAACACTCTCCTTTTTTTTTTAATAAACACTCTCCTTATTACTCAGGGAAACTATTATGGTATTATTTACCTAATGTAGTAGTCAATTCATGCAAATGGATGTAAACCCGTTAAAGTCACACTTACAAATAGTATTTAATTTTTTTCTATTTTGGAGGAAAATACAGTTTGGCTTGACCTATGCCTACCTCAGACAGGGATAAAATAGCAATCTAACTTTGTTGTAAGTGAAATATGTATGTCTAGAGGCTTTTAGAAATAAATCACAGTTAGATAACATAAATTGATTAATCAGAATGAATAATCAGCAGTTGTTATATGCTCATAACTGGTAGAGATTAATTTCTAAACCTCAAAGAGCATGGAAATGGCATTTTCAAAAATCAAAAGAAAACTAGACTACTTTATTTTGAGCAAATTCATTTTAAAGGCGTATCTTTCCTTTTGATTTAGATATTCTTAAGAAATGCAAAACACTGGAAAGGCATGAAAAAATGAGGAGTTGTAAGCACAGTAAAAAGTAAGTAAACATCCATTTAGATTCTTCTAACAATGCTGAGAGAACTTTTGAGTTGCCAATATAATTTAAAATATTGCTTTTGCAAATTTTATTTTCAGGCATTAGCTTTGATATTTATGCATGAAAAAATGATAAACAACTTTCATTAGTTTTACAATTCCACCAGGAAAAAAAGGAATATTTTTATTGTAGTGTTCTTTCCTGTAAATAATAAATTCTTACTTACAAGACAAAGTGCCATAGTTTCTATCTATAAGAGAAAGAAATGTGTGAGTGTCATAGTCTTTTTGTAAACAATGATACTTTCTAGACCTATCAAATGCTGTTTCAAATCCCTTACACAATTGTATTCTAACCATTTCTGTATTAATCACTCTGTATTTATTTAACATTTATTTTTAGCATTTTCATAGCATACAATATCAGTAATAAATCATTTACTTTTAGTGCTGAGTTATGGAGGTGAAAGATGAAGGCAGGAAAACAGTAATGATAGAATTTATCAGAGTTACATACAGCATCTCAGCTGAGTCAGTCATTAGCTGGTGGTTTAAGATGAAAGTATAAAAGCAGAAAATTCATAAAATAGCTTCTAAACATTTAGCATCGAACATTTCAGAGTTTTACATTTTTGTAGACTGAATCTAAGATTGTTCCTCTTTCATTAAGTTAAAAATATACTTGCCATTTCAATACCTATTAATTATGAATTTTTAAAAAAGATTTTATTTATTTATTTGACAGAGAGAAAGAGAGCACAAGTAAGCAGAGAGGCAGGCAGAGAGGCAGGCAGAGAGAGAGAGAGGAGGAAGCAGGCTCCTCGCTGAGCAGGGAGCCCGATGCGGGGCTCGATCCCAGGACCCTGAGATCATGACCTGAGCCAAAGGCAGAGGCTTAACCCATTGAGCCACCCAGGCCCCCCAATTATGAATTTTTTGATCACTAGAAAAATAAAAAGGTATAGCTTATTTTTCTATTAAAAGAAATCAAGGTAGAGGTGGTTCATTTCTGTCTGTTCTTTTATGGAAACATATTTTTTTCCTACTTACTCCTAGACAGCAACTGGCATTTTCCATGTAACTCTCCTTCACTAATTAATTAACTAGTTAATTATAATTAATTAACTAGTTAATTAATTAGTTCTAGAAACATAGTTTTGGTTCCCCACCATGTACCAACGCTAAAAAGTACTTCATAGTTAGCCAGGATATCCTGAGCCAGTCTTTCTTGGAAAAAACGTTCTTCTTTGTAAAATGCAAATGTATCATTTTTGTTTGTTTTTGTGTTTGTGTTTGTTTTTGTTTTGTTTTGCAAATGTATTCTTTTACCTGTGCTACTATGAATGAACTATTCCCACAGCTAAATACATGGCGCATTTTGTGTGTGTGTGTGTTTTTTAAAGATTTTATTTATTCATTTGACACAGAGAGAGAGAGAGATTACAAGTAGGCAGAGAGGCAGGCAGAGAGAGAGGAGAGAAGAGGAAGCAGGCTCCCTGCTGAGCAGAGAGCCCGATGTGGTCCTCGATCCCAGGACCCTGGGATCATGACCTGAGCCGAAGGCAGCGGCTTTAACCCACTGAGCCACCCAGGCGCCCTACATGGCGCATTTTGAAACTTGGTTTATTTTTGAGAGTTTACAAAGAAATCACACTGCTTAAAGTTACACGTTAACAAGGTTCTTTCGAGATTTTTAATTTTGAGGATAAAGTATTTGAGGCTTCAGTCAATAACTTAAAACCTTAAGACTTAACTGTCCATTTGTCCTAGAGTTATACTAGTGAACTAAAAATGATTTTCTGAGTCAGACTGGTGTCAGACTCCTATTTGTTCCCTTGGCTCACCTTCATCTGAAGTTTGAGTAATCACTAGATTACTAGATAACTACTAGAGAGTAAATATCTAGTTAGATTCTTTTCAGCCTTCTGCATCTGTGTACGGTAATAACAACTTTCCCCCAGAATCCAGGCTTCTGCTAAACTGTTAAAGAAAGTGTTTCTCTTTAATCATTAAAAATATAATATTTATGCCACATCTTCTATTTTAGGAAATACAAATTAAAATTTACTTCTATTCAATATCTATCAAGTTTTATTTTGAGAAAAATAACAGGTATTGTGTGAGATTCAAATTTGCTTAAAGTTATTATTTTTAATCCATAAGTCATAAGACATTTGTGGGTCAGGAAAATAATTGAATAGTTCCTGGCCAAATTTAAATACTAAATGATCTCAGAATAAAATGCAAATTTCAGAGGACAGCTTATACATTAAGAGTATATGCTGTTTCATTACATATGCGTGTGTTTATATTTATATATACTAATACATATTTTGTTCTCATTCATAAAATATTTTACATTTATCTTTGTTAATCTATAATATCACTACATAATGTGCCTGGACTCTATTATTCTGGTATCATATAAAATTATTTTTATTGCATTTCTGCTTTGGGATAGTGGTTGTCAATTTACAACAAAGGCCATTATAAAACAATAACAGCACTACACATAGTCTGTTTTTTATTTAATAAAGGAAGTGGTAGATACTATCATTCCTTTAGTACCTGAACCATAGTTACTACTTTGTAAGAATCCAGAGGAGAAACTTATTTATTTTTTCCATGCTAGCAATGATTCTTCTGACAAATTTACTATTTTTTTGTGTGTGTAGACAGGTGGAAATCTTGAAACATTTGTGGGCTCTTTTGTCACAAGTAGATAGGATCTTATGGCTTGGATATTATGCATTAACTTAATATTGATTTCATTTTACATTGTGAACATTTATTTTAATTTTTCTCTGCTGTATTAATTATTTTAATCTTGGCTTACAGTTAGAATTTTAAAAATGAGGTATAGAATGAATAAATCCATATATAGAACATTCATATATCCATCATAAGGAATGAAAATGCTGCTTGATCTGCTTCTTATGGAGTCATTATAATAACCAGCTAATAGTCAGACTGATACTTTCAAGCATGACCTTAAATAGGAGTTGTGACAGATGAGGTGGCCTAAATGTTTTGGATAGGAAAATTCTTTACACACTTACACTTTTCTTTAGAGAAATAATAAATATCTGATTTTATAAAATGGATTCAACATGCAAAAATATTGTCATTTAGTGTTAATAATATGTTTAGCATATTATTACATATTAACCTTCATTAAGGTTGTAGATTCTGGAGGCTGAATCCAGGGAGTTCAGTTGTTCTTTGTCACTTACTAGTTATGTCACCTGGAGTACGGCCTTAACACCACTGTATCCGAATACCTTATTCTTAAAGTGAGGACAATAATAAAATCTATCTCTTAGAGTCATTTAGAAGATTAGAGCATTGAATTAAAGTACTGCGTGAAAGCACGCAATACTGAGAACACTATTTGGTTCACAGAAATAGCTGTATAAGTTAGCAATTATTTCCATCCTATTCTAGTCCACAGCTACAAAGTTTTTCAGAAAAACAATTCTTTTAATGTGCTTTCTTTTCTTTTTCTTTTGCAAACCTCAGATCATCTTTCTACACTTCAATGACATGCCTTTCAAGAAGTTCAGAAAACCCTGCCACTTGGTTTAGTAAATTGGTTTCCTTAATCCTTTCTTTTTTACCCCCTAGGTTTAGAAAACTTCAGTGGAGCTTTGCTTATGTTAGAGAAAAGAGAAAATCTTAGGCAAGTGTGATAAAGAAATGACAAGAAAGATTTCCAGATGGGAAGAATATGCACTTGCTCTGTTGAGTTCTGGCATCACTTTGATTTAAGTACTTGCCTTTATCTTTTGCTTTCAAACTGAAGAAATGTTTTATACTTAATAATTCTATTGATATGGCTTTCTTTTTTGCCCGAGATAGTACTCAGAGTACAAGAAAGATATATATGTGTTTTCCAGTTTTCACTAAGACTGAATATTAAGAGTTCATACTTTTTATGGTATGTAATGAAACAAAGATGATTTCTTTTCTAAAACTTATTATCTCTCCTACCCTTCTACTTTCATTATTGCATCTAATTTTCTCTCTCTTCCAAGTTTTGTGTTCCATTTTCTCTCATATTTAGTATCACTAAAATAAAGCTGCTGTTCATCCCCTCACATAGCTTTCCTCTATAATATTGTGAGTACATACATTAGCAAGAGTCTTGTTCTTAGAGTCATTACCGCACTGAAGAATCAATCCAGTAAGCATGGTTCTTACCCTTCGTAAAAGAGAAATCAGAAAAGTATGAGATCAAGTTAAGATGCTGTCTTTGAAAGTGACTAAAGCCACAGCATATAGAATAGGAATCCTGTGCTAAGAATGTTCAGGAGAAGATGTTTTTTTCTTCACACTATTCCTTCAGAAGAGCAGAGCTATTTGTAGCCACTAGAGGTAATGTACTGAAAGCTTTCAATCTCTTGTCTGTCTACTTGCTCCTCAGGAGTTAGCTAAAACACTGCCTCGTCTAAGACAGGCCTGTGTTTTACCTGCCCAAAGTTCCATGAGAACATAGTTTCTCCTTTCATCACTATATTTCAACTTTTATTGTACGAATTGTAATATAGTGGTCATTGTTAAATTGGCTAAATCAATGAATTAAAGATAAGTAGAATTAAATGTAGATCTTCTTCCCTTTCTAATTAAAGGCAATAAATATTACTGACGGTGTGGAAAAATTAGTTTTGTTTTGTCTTTTTGACTTTTAACATAGGATTCACTCTTTGGAGCAACATATAATAATAAATAAAATCAGGAAACTCATTTCTATGTATCAAGTTTTAATATAAATTTTGCAAAATTCAAATGGAGAATGAACTGACCTCAATTGAATAAAGCCCTTGGGCACTTACTACCAGTATAATAATTTACTAAAGATTTTGCCTGATTTAATTAAAAACCATGTAATAATTAAAAGTTATTGTATGGGTGCCAGAATATTTAGTGTAGTTTTTTCTATGAAATGTTGCACAAACAGTTCAGAGAAAATATCTGAAACAAAGTAGCAAATAAATTTGAGAAATGTCACAAACATTATCTTGTCTTAGAAAGTCACAATTCACATTTGTTTATCAAAACCTCTGAGAAATCTTACAATAAAGAGATATGCAAATTTTAAATGCATTCACTAAATGTGTTTGACCATATGAACAACCTAGGGTTTAGTATTTCAAAGAAACAGTTTTGAGAACATATAGTGAATATTTTTTATCATTTTTATGTACATATTGTGGAAGGAAAATAAAATGTTCATAAGAGAAACATAGTGCTCTCTTACAGTTGAATTCCTCATAATAGAAAAAAATTAAACTTTTAAAACAAAAATTACCTCCGGGCGTTGTTGTCCTAGAGTTAGGCATCTGGGAAAGCAAATATAAAAGCAGGTCTGAAAGTATGAGATCAATAAAAGGGGAAATGGGAAGGATGATTCTAGTAGTGATTGCAGTACAGGAGGTAATCATTAAATAAAGTGCAAAAGAACTGCAGAGGGAAGAATCAGACATTAGGAGTGGAATCAGCTTGAACTGAAAGACATTTATACCTTTCGCTTTAAGTGAAAATAGCAAAGAGGAGGAATTTCATAACTCTTCCTGATTTTCTCCTCACTTATTTTTCTAATCAGCAGATGCAAATTCATTTCCTTAATCTTGAACCTTGACTAATGGGAACTTTCAGAGGCATATTAGATCACCACAAATAAGAAATACTTTCACAAGGTTTGATTCTGAGCATCGAGCTATTTTTGAGAACAGATTGATGACCTTTGTTTGTCAGGTTTCCCAGATGGAAGTCATAAGCATTGAATTCTCTCATTGTACTGTATATTTTAGGAAAATGTGATCTCTAAAATACTATGGAAGGCTTGCAATCTCAATACGTGGAATATTCTGAAGTTATATATTTTCTTTTCTACATTCTATATCATCTACTAAACCTCTCAAAACACAAATGGGAGTGTATTTCACCAGAGATATTTTCCTGAAAACTAAAGAAGAATTTTTATAGACATTAACACCAGTACTGGAAAAGTATTGGTAAATTCTAATATTTATAAAGAATAATCACAATGTAACAAATAGAATAGAATTGGGAAACAATATACCAAAGGTCTGTACTTGATTATTATGGAATTCTATTATTAAAAACAAAATAAGCAAGCAAAAAACTTCCAGAAGCTTTTAAGGAGAGGAATCAGGATGCCTGGATGTTCTGGAAACTATAGCCAGAATCTAATTGTCACTTACTAATGACTTATCAAAAATGGATAGATTAGGGGGCGGCTGGGTGGCTCAGTCATTTAAGTATCTGCCTTCAGCTCAGGTCATGAGCCCAGAGTCCTGGGTTGAGCCCCATGTTGGGCTCCCCGCTCAGTGGAAAGCCTGCTTCTCCCTCTCTCTCTGCCCCTCCCCACTGCTCATTCTCTCTCTCTCTCTCTCTCTCTCTCTCTCACTCTCTCTCAAATAAATAAATAAAATCTTTAAAAAATGGATAAATTAGGAATTAATTTATTCAAAAACTACTTATTGAGTACCTATGTAGTGATCATCAGGCTAAGCACTGAGAATGTAATAATTAACCCAGAAGATACTATTCCCGAACTCAAAAATCTTACCATCTGATGGGGAGTATAGAAAAGAAGGGAGAAAGATAAATTTTGTAGAACATATTTAATGATAAATTGTATGAAATAGCTTCTATTGGAGAAGGTTATGAGTCAGAGAAGAATTTTCAGAGAAACTGACATCTAATTTACAAATCAAAATATAAGTAAGTGCTAGAAAGATGAGGATGAGAAGAGAAGATGGATTAAGTCAGAGAAAGGGAAATGATGTGTAAAACCCTGAAGGTAAGGGAAATCACAGAGTATAACAGATGGGAGCATTCAAGAGTGAAAATAGGACCAGAGCACTAAGTAATTGTAGTGTCCCAGTAAAACATGAGTTGGGATAAACTATGGGAAATGCAGCAAAAACAGAATGAGTAGAAGGGTTTGAAACATATTTAATAATACTAATAATAGGTAGAAGAATATCTAACCATTATTAAGCACTGCCTGTTAAACACTGTAGGAAATGCTTTCATGCATTATGGTATTTATTGCTTCCAAATTTCTATGAATTAGATTTATTTTTATTAAGACAATTTTTTAAGAAGAGCTTAAAATTCACAGCAAAGTTGAGGGGAAGATGTAGAGGTCACCTCCTGTTCCCACATGCATAACCATTCCCATTATCAACATTCCCCACCACTGTGGTACATTTGCTACTATCGATGAACCTGCATTGATACATCATTATCACCCAAAGTCTAAAATTTATATCAACATTCATTCTCAGTGTTGTACATTTCATGGGTTCGGATAAATGTATAATGGCATGTCTCTACCATAGTATCATACAGAGTATTTTCACTGCCCTAAATATCCTCTGTGTTCCTCTTATTTAATTTTTAAATTATAAAATTCTCTCTTTTTTTGGCCAATGGGAGGCTCTTCAGTTAGCTACTAAGTCTTTTTGAAACATAGTGCATTTGCTATTCTGGGTCTTTTGCCTCTCCAGTGAAACTTTAAAATAAGTTTATCAATATCCACATAATAACTTATAGGGATTTTGATTGGGATTGCATAATCTACAGACTAAATAGGGATGATCTGACATTTTGACAATATTGAGTCTTGCTATACATGAATGTACATCATCTATCTTTTTAGCTCTTCTTTGATTGAGGTAGATATTTTTAAATGAGAAATTTTATTTTAAAATTATGTCTTAAAGGAATTTAAAAATAAAGAATCTAAGACTCGAAGAAACTCAAAGTCGGGGCATCTGGGTGGCTCAGTTGGTTAAGTGACTGCCTTCTACTCAAGTCATGATCCTGGAGTCCCAGGATCGAGTCCCACATCAGGCTCCCTGCTCAGAGGGGAGTCTGCTTCTCCCTCTGACCTTCTCCCCTCTCATGCTCTCTCTCTCTCTCTCTCTCTCACATAAACAAACAAAAAAATCTTTAAAAAAAAAAGAAAGAAAGAAAGAAAGAAAAAATCCAGGTCACATAAACACTAAGAAGAGGAATAGGGATTTAGATCCAGGCTGTCTGATTCTCAAGTTCATTCCCTTCTCCACTATATTAGGAGAGAAGCAATTAATTTGATATAGGGAATGGAGACAGAGAAGGGCTAAAGTATTGTGTTTAGTTTTCTTGTTTGTTTAGCTGGGTTGGTAATGCCATTTGATGTGATAGGGAACATAGAAGATTGGGGGGGAAAAATGAGTTAAAGGATAGCTATTCCATGTATGAAATATTCTTGGGATATACAACTGTAGCTATTTTATCTATATGATATAAATAGAAGTGTATAAATATACATTTTCATTAGATAGTTGAAATATACTTCTGGAGCTGAGGAAAGAGAATGTAGCTGTAAATGTAGATTTAGGAATGGTTAGTATAAATAGCAGAGGAAAGCCAGAATTTACTTCCACTGGTGAATCTAGAATATTAGCATTATATAAAAATAGTGATGAGGTAAAAAATATGCCTTGATTGATGATGGCTACCAGGAATTGACATATGTGGCATTTCTAAGTTCTCACTAAGGCCTGTCATTCAAAAGGATGATTTGCAAAACACAAGAGATGTCCATTTATACATTCATTAATTCATTTAGTCATTCACTTTCTGTGACACACATAACTACTGTAATAACCTAATTCAAATGCACAATTTATTCAGAAAACCTAGCATAGAAGATTATATGGTACAAAAATATATTTTCATTTTTCTTTGCTTTCAGGCCAGAACAAATGAGTTTAATTCTCTTCTGAGACTAGATTTTGTATAATCATCATTTGGGGAGCAAAGTGACTCAGTGAATCCATGTACATTAACAAAAACGCTAGCATTATTCAAAAGGAAACTAAGGCTGTTTAATGTCATAGAGGACCAACCAATATGATACTGACAAGCAAAGAGCACTGCCCAAAACAGAGACATTTCTGAGGGCTACATGTTAATTCTTCAAAATGCTACACACTCATAAATATCACGCCAGTGGTAGACTCTCAGAAAATATTTAAACTTCTATTAGGACAAAGGGAACCAATATTCTACCTTTTTTTTAGACTTGCAGAAGTCATTTTGTAACTATTATCAGCTGCTATTGTTTCTTTTAATTCATTGTACATCTGTAAATAAAACAATAATTTAAGAAGACTCTAAATGACAAAGATAATTATTGAATAATTCAACCAACTTTCCTGCTATAGTTTGAGTGAAAATTTTTCTCCACTGACAGCTTAGTTTCTTTCTTTCTTCCTTCCTTTCTTTCTTTCTTTCTTTCTTTCTTTGACAGAGAGAGAGAGAGATCAGATCACAAGTAGGCAGAGAGAGAGAAGCAGGATCCCTGCTGAGCAGGGAGCCCAATGCGGGCCTCGATCCCAGGACCCCGAGATCATGACCTGAGCCGAAGGCAGAGGCTTTAACCCACTGAGCCACCCAGGCGCCCGACAAACTTTATATTACTGAATTACAGAAGAATCTGAATATTTGACTACTTTTATCTATCACCAATATCAATGTAATTATTTTCCTTGTTGATATACATAGAGATTTTGCTCAGACTACATGCATTTTTAATTACATGTATAATACTCTTAGCAAACACATATCACATGTTCCTTGTGGGGTTGAACATATTCATAATATTATGCTTGAATAAGATGAACAAACCAATCTGGGATTCCTATAGATTTTAGATTTGTTCTTTCGAATTGTCTGGGGACCAAGTATGTTTGATTACTGAAATCGACCCAGGATATTTCCTTGAATTAAAAAATCTCCAAAATGTTCCACAATAATCTGAAATCACCACAGTTAGTATAAACACATTATTCTGTTTGCTTTGGTAACAGTGTTGGGGAAGAGCTCTTATTCAATAGTCTTTCCATGTGGAAGGTTACTTACTAAAATAAAATTCCTGACCTCTCTCTACCTTCTCAGTCTTTTGTCTATTAGCTGACTGGTGAGGTTGAAAAGAGGAATTGGTTATGAGCAGCTGAATCTCTCTGTCTTTTTGCATCTAGGAATATGCATTAAAGAAGCATCCTTCAGTGCTGACTTCTATGCTTTATGGTTTATTAAAAAAAAGAAAAAAAAGATCAGAAAGCAGACCTTTTGAGTGCAGAGTCCCAAGAAGAAAAAGATAAGAAGGAGCTGACTTACCCATGACTAATCAGTCTAATGATAGAGTACAATCAGAATTAAGAAATTCATTTTGTCCCAATACTCAAGCCACATTCCAAGATTTCTGTTTCATTGGTAATAAAGATTTTGTTCTAAATATGATTTCTTTCATTTCTAAATTAGTTCAGAACTTGGGTAGAAGAGAAGAGTGTCATATTTTGAAGCTTCTTAAAATTTTACAAGAGTAAAAAAAATAAATTCAATGAGAATGTTTGAACATTTATGAGATATTCATCACTGTCTTAGATGCAGTAGGGAGAAAATAAAGTATAATATTCCCTGACCCCAAGAGCTTATTATTGGGTGGAATAAAAGCTAGTATGTGTGAAGCAAATGGAGATTGAAGGGTTATGAACACAATAAGAATGTAGAGTAAGGTGAGGCAGATGGAGCTGGATCAATTTTTTATAGTTTTATAGAGGTGACAGATAAAGGTAGCGTAGATAGAGGGCAGAAATTATAGATCACAGTTAATGATCGGAGAACACTGTAGATGATTTTTCTGGAGACACGGACCACCCCTGCCTGACTGCAATGGAAAAAAGCTTTAATTCCTGATCACAGATGGTTTCAGAATAAAGAACTATGTTTATCAAGAACATGAAGTGAAAGCACAGCTTATATATATGTTTTGTAATCTCCCCTAGGTTCTGAATTTGATACACTGCTATGATATGATTGATCATACTTCTACATTATTTAGTTGCATTTTACTGCATGTGGCTTGACAGTAAATATTCAGTCTTCACAACACCTTTGCAAAGAGACATTTACCTAGGGCTCCTTTCTAGAATCAGACTACACTGAAACCCCGTCATGAAAAAGCGCAATGTGCCAAAAAGTTTATTATTTGTACATCACTACCAATAGACTTAGTGAAACGTATTTCCCAGTAATGGAAATACATGATAGCATTGAAGAAAGGGAATCCCTTGAGATTCTTGTAATGTTATTTTCAAACTGGAACAAATTTATTCTAATTTGTATACCTTATTATTTGCCCCACTGAATAGCCTCATTGGTTCTCCATTGAGTTACTTCTATTGAAGTAAATTTTAATTTTGATCACTCCAGGCAAAAGCACGTATATGATGGACTGTGATCACAAATGACAAGATGGTGATAAATATTAAATTAAAGCAGCCTTCTAATTCTGTCGACGGTTTTCTGTTATGCTTACTTGGCTCCTGGTACTGTAAGCTCACAGAACAAGAGGCAGTTAATCACAAGCATCATGGGGTAATCTGTTCTGACAGAGCACCATGTGTGCTCATTAAATGCAATGATTCTTTCATTCCTTTAATCTTACTTACTTCCTTTTATGATTCTTGTCTACCAAATCTGGGGACGATACAACAATGGAAAGCAAGAATTAACAGCCATGCCTAAAGTTAGATAAAAGCATCTAGAGACTTCTTCTCCTTAAACATTTGGCAAACAAATAATTTCACTAAATGACACTGACATTATCTACCTTTATAGATTTTGAATTGACACACTATGCATTTAATTACCCACAATATAATGATGATGAAACTATTAAATAGATTATACATTACTATAATTTTTACTAAAACTGAACACTGTTACGTTAAGTATGGAAGATTCACTAATCGTAAAGGGACATTCTTCACAGTATTTAGACAAATACTTAAATGTAAGTTATAACATGGAAGATATGAATTATTTTATACTTTGTATCTACTGCTTTAAAAAAAACCTCATAAATTGCTTTTGGATTTAGTTCTGTTTGATTATTTGGTCTCGTAGTTTAATAGTTCTATTTGGACCTTTAGAGATTACAATTACATTGTGCATTTCTTAAGAAAATTCAATGTAGGGCACCTGGGTGGCTCAGTGTGTTAAAGCCTCTGCCTTCGGCTCAGGTCATGATCTCGGGGTTCTGGGATCGAGGCCCGCATCGGGCTCCCTGCTCAGAGGGGAGCCTGCTTCCTCCTCTTTCTCTGCCTGCCTCTCTACCTACTTGTGATCTGATCTCTCTCTCTGTGTCAAATAAATAAATAAAAATCTTAAAAAAAAAAATTCAGTGTAGTTGTGAACATGTATAGGGTCAGTTTCAGGCAAACTTGGCTCTGAATCCTGGCTGCATTTCTTGACTATTTAACCTTTGGCAATGTAACCTCTATAAAAGCCTATCTTCCTCAATATGAGTATTAAAAGAGGCAATTCTCTCAAAGTTATAACATCCAGTAGGGACAGAATAAGAAATAGTCACTTATCCAACCACTTTGCTGTTTAGATATTTATAAATCAGTGATAACTTTATAGGTAAATGACAGAAGAAAAATTTTAGGGAATAGTTTTGGTTTTTAGTAACAGAAATCAGAAAAAAAGTTAGTGTAAACAAGTATCAGAGTATATTTTTTTCTCAATGAAAAGGGATCCAGAATTAGGCATGCCAGGGCTGGGACATCAAGGAAAAGATAATAAAGACACAAATAAACATTTTTGGGGTGGACTGTAAGATGCTTATGTTTTAGAAGCTGTGACATTAAAACTAATGTTATAAAAATCATGTCAATATATTTGATAATTTATTTTTAAAAAGATTTTGATTTATTTATTTGAGAGAGAGAGAGAGAGAGAGAGAGCAAGTGTGTGCACAGAATGAGAGAGAGGGCACATCTGGGGGAGTAGGAGAGGGAGAAGCAGGCTCCTTGCTTATCAGCGAGCGCCATGCTGGGCTCTATCTGAGGACCCTAGGATCATGACCTGAGCTGAAGGCAAAAGCTTAACCCACTGAGCCACCCAAGGAGCCCCATATTTGATAATTTAAATAGATAAAAGAAAAAATAATACTAGGGTGACTCATAAAAACAGAGAACTTTAATAATCTCAGTATTAAAATATTGACTCAGTAACCAACATTTTATTATCGTGAGAACTTACTGCTCAATTTTTGTTCAGTGGTGATTTCTAACAAATATTTCAAAAATAAATAGTTTCAATTAAAAATCATCATACTGTAGTAAAAGAAAATTCCCTAATGTAATTTATGAGGGCAGGCTTTTTTATAATAAAATCTGACAATAATTTGTAAGCATGGGAAATTACACATTATTCTTGGTGGTAAACATATATGTAAACTGCTTAAATAATATATTAGAAAAGTGAGTCCATAAATACAAAAATTTTAAAACATCTTCTTTTTTCTTTTCTTTTTATTTTTTTATTTTACTTATTTATTTATTTTCAAAAATTTTAAAACATCTTCTAATGACCAATTTTGTTTTACCCAAGTAATGTAAGAGGGTTAAATAAAGAAATCAATTATTGGTATTCATCATATTAACTGATTAAAGAACAAAGCAAAATTTAGGATGATCTTACTGGAGGCAAGAAAAGTTTTTGGTAATGTTAAATATTCATAAATAGTAAAACTATTAAACTAAAAAGGAAAGGCAACTTCTCTTCTTCGATAAGGAATATCAACCAAAACAACTTTAAATAAATATCCGTCCCTTTGAGATCTGAAACAAGACAAAGATGCCATTCATTGGCATTTATATCTAATTATGTACTGGAGGTCTTAGCCAGAATAAAAGGAAATAAAAAGAAACAAAAGCTTTAGATAGGAAAGCTCAAATCTTTTGTTCTAAGATGGTATGATTGTGTATATAAAAGATAAGAGGATAGAAATATGGAGTATTAGAATTTATAAGATAATGTAATAATTTTATTTCATATAAAATTAAAATATAAAATATAAAGCACTTAAAAATCCAAGAAAATTTTGCATAATGCAAAGAATAGATAATTGTGAAATTATATTGAGATATTTAGATAATTCTTGATAAATTAAAAGATATATCTTGCTCATGAATTAGAAGTCCCAGTATTATAATAAATCAGTACTGCTTAATTTCACTTACAAATTTAAACAGTCTCAATGGATTCCAGGAGGCTTTTCTTCTTCCACAGTGGAAGTTGATTCCATTGTGACAAATTGATTCAACAATGTAGTAGAAAGTACAAAATTCTGAGAATAAGCCTAGTATTCCTGAAGAAGTAGAATTAATTTGGAAAGATGGGCCTTATAAAGACAGGATATTATGGAAAAGAAACAACAGATGAATGGAATAAAATTGAGAGTCACTGTACAAAAGAGTGCTCACGTGGTCAATAAAAATCAATAAACAGGATGAAATTCTCAATTTCATTAATGATTAACGAAATTATAAATTATAAACACAGTGAGATACTATTATACACATGCCCAATAAACAACACTTTTTAAATCAGACATTACCAGGACTTGGTGAGTTTTTGTAGCTAGAGTTGGAAAGTTTCTGCAACTTTCCTACACTATTGATAAGAGAAAATTGGTACAACTACATTGAGAAACCAGTTTGGCATTATATAGTGAAGTTGCATATGCTCATATTTTAAAACTCAGCAATGTTACTCCTAGATTTTAAATCTAGGGAAATTTTTGCTACTATAGACTGAATGTTTGTGTTCCTCCAAAATGGATATATCTATTGATACATGCATTTGTCATTGGTATATAGACACACACACACACACACACACACACACACACACACTTATTGGAACTCTAATCCCCAGTGTGATGGTATTTAAAGGTGGGGTGTTTGGAAGGTAATTAAGTCATGAGGGTGGCCTCCTCATGAATGGAATTTGTGTCCATACAAAAAGAGTCTCTGTCTGCCATATGAATATATAGGGAGGGATAAGTTGACTATCTGCAAACCAGGAACAGAACACTTACCAGAACCTGGCCATGCTGACACCTTGATCTCAGACTTCCAGCTTCCACAACTGTGAAAAATAAATTTTGGTCATTTAAGCCAACTAGCCTATGATATTTTTGCAGTAGCAGCCTGAGCTGAGTAAAGCAATTGTATACAATATCCATAACATCATTGTGTATTAAAGCCCCAAGCTGGAATAGCCCAAATACTTCTTAAGGGTAGAGCAAATAAAAGTATCATAAAGGCACAAATGGAATACCATAACTCAATAAATATGAATGAAAAACAACTATATGCAACCATCTGAATGAATTTCTCAAATATTGCTAAGAAGCAAATCATAGAAGAATAGGTGTAACATATTTCCATTTATGTATGATTCCAAAACAGACAAAACAACACACATATATGTGTGTGTGTATATATGTAGTATGTATGTGGGGAAGGGGGTGTATGCACTAAAATTGAAATAATAAGAGAATTATATTTCCTAAGAATGTGTATATACGTATATGTATATATCTGTATTATTCTATAGGTGTGTATGGATTTTTAAAGTTATTTTTTGCTTTACAGGTTTTGACAAATCTGTTTTTTACCAGGTTACTGAGTGTGATTGGGTTTAGAAGAGTGATAAGTGCACAAGTGTTGACAATGAGACATTAGACAAAACATATGCAGGCCTTGTCCCTTGCAGTGACTTGCAGGTACTATTTATCTAAAAGTATAAATATTTAAAGAAAGATTGCAAAGGTCGACTTTAAGTTTCTTATAATATTGAAAGGGAAAAAGAGACTAAAACATTCAGCCTTAATTTGGGATTTGACTGGAAAATAGTTTGTCATAGATATGCTCCCTTCCTTGGATTAATTAAAAAAGATGTGTGATTGCAAATTTGTGTATCTAGGGTAGCACTGCTCCTTTAAAAAGGACCTCCAATTTTCCCTAGCTTAAAAACTAATTATTGTTTCCATTCTTCTGCTCCCACACCTAATCTTTAAAAAGCAAAAACCCAGAACACTCCAGCATCCTGAAACTTAGTGTGGGTGTGGCCTGGGAATATCTTTTAGGGAGAGGATGTGTCAGTTACTACAACTGTTCAACTCCTTTCGCTAAGTCCTTTAACGTTTTCCTTCCTACCAATAAACACCATCTTATAATTCACATTGGTTAGATCTTACTATCATAGCATTTTTCACTTCCCTTACTCTTTCAAAATGGATGTCTATATACCTTTATTTCTTTGTTTTCTATAGGTTATATTCCAAACAACATTCACTTCCAAATCCAACACAAGCGAAGAACCAGTATGTATACATATATACATGCCTATGTATAGAGAAAGAGTTGGGTGATTAGCAAGGGCACAAATGGTCTTTTTAAGTTGCTAACATTGTTTTATTTCTTAAAATAAATTGTAAATACATTATGCATTAACTTTGTTATTATTCATTACAATGATTTTTCTGTGTCTAAATAAATTGCATGCATTTATCTGTATGTAAATTTCACTAACTTTGTTTATTTTTAAGACAGAGCTCTCCAGGCCATATATTGGTGTTTATTTACTTTCCTTTTTACCATAATTCTAAAGAATTCTAAAGGTCTTCTTCTTTTTATTTTCTTTTTCCATCACAGCCTATGATAAAAGAAACTGTTTTTTGTTTTTGTTTTTGTTTTAATGCCCGGCGTAGATGCCAGTTGGTCACTTTGTAAAGTTATAGATGAAACTACACACTTAGAAAAATTAAGCAGACGCCAATGTTCATATGGCACAACAGTCTGGGAGGATGTTCTGTAGACACAAATAGCCTAATAACTTTCAACATTTCCTTTCATGAGAAGCAGTCCTTATATCTGCAAAAATATTATACTATAGTGATCAGGGGTCATTTAGTAATGGTTCCATGATATTGATCATACTGTCACCAGACTCAGGTCCTTGGGTCCAGTGACAGTAGAAATGAGCCTGGGCCGAAACTGTAGAAGCACAGGCAAGGCTTTATTAGGGCAACAGCAGCAGCTGAAGGGAGACACGGTCACAAATAAGGTGTCAGACTGGATCCTGGAAAAATAGCCAGGGAAATTTGAAAGGGGCTGAGATGGGAAAGGACTGATGTTGAAACATGTAGGGGAAGGAAGTCCAGGACATTGGGAGTGCAGTTGATAAAACATGCTTCTTCATACATCATATGTTTCATTTACATGTTAAGTTTCCATCTCTAGGTGCGTTCTTTAGCATTATGATGAAGGAAAAAGTCAGTGAAGGGTCACATTTGGTGACAATCATATCTCTGACAAGTTTGAACTGGTCTAAGCTTGCTCCTTGGCTGGTGCTTTGCTCTGCAAGAAAAACTTGTAACAGCCAACAGGTTATTCTGCAAGAAAAGTGGTAACAGCCACCAAGGAGAGTCCCAGGTACCTATGAGTTTGTTCCCAAGGTGCCTGACAGTCTCAATGCAGTGCCCAAGAAGGTTGGGAAATGTAACATATTTTAATAAAATATCCACAGATTTTTTACCAAAAAAAACCAAAAAAAACAAAAAAACCCACAAAAGCTGTAGTGCCTTATAAGGTAACCTTTGGTTATCAACACAATGTAGACTCAGGAATATACAAATGGAAGGAGATTGGATACTTTAGTGCCACTCTTGGTTTATGGAAGAGGAAGCTAGGAACCAGGGATGAACTGATTTCCCAAGGTCATAGTGCAAATTAGTGCAAAGCTATTAGTTTTATTTATCAGATCTCAATGCCCAACATTTACACCACCCCTTATATCTATTCCCCCAACTTATGGATAAAGGATGTGCTATTAGATTCATCCTTACCATGCTTGAGATACATAGTAAAGCCAGGAGAATAAACAACAATAATATTAAGAGCCAATATGGTTGAGTGTTTACAATGTGCTAGCTACAGCTATAAACATTGTAAGAGTATTAACTCATTTAATGTTTATAAAAACTCCATAACTTAGTGTATCAGTTATCTATGCTACAAAACAAACCAGCCCCAAATCTCTCAAAATTAAAATTTCTAACCATTTTCTCTTGCAATGATTTTGTATTTAGCAACTTGAACTGAATCTCACTTGGGCTCTGAGGAGGTTTCATTCATCTGGTGGCTTAAGGGAGGTTGTTTTGTTGAAAATGGCCCCACCCATCTCTCTGGTAGCTGGTGCTGGCTGTGGGCTGGGTCTTGAGACCCAGAGCTAGCTTGGGATACTTCACATGGCAGCCATGCTCTCAGAGGGCAAGCTCCAATGCCCAAGCCCTGTGTCTTTAAGTCAGTGTGTTTGATGTAGGGACATGGATTGCTAGCAAATATTTTGGTTTTACTAGAATCCTTAGGATTAGAATCTTGTTCTTTAGAAAATGAGCTTTCTTTAATTTTTTGTTTGTATTTTCTGTAATGATGTTCCTTTAATCTTTGAGTTTTATAAGGATAATCTTGAATATATCAAATGGTCTCAATCTTGTTCAGTGAAATTTTTAAAAATTATTTTGTTTTTACTTTAATACATGGTTTTATTTATATTCTCTCAGAGAGAGGAAGAAGCAAGCATATTTCTATGGCCATCATGCTTGTGTTGAAATAAAAATCAAAGTGAAACCCAGAGAGCAAAACTCAGGGTAAGTGTGTAGGGTAGCTGCCCTGCTTCCAGGATCTCCTTTCCATCCAAAATTAATGTCCAAATCATAGTGGTATTTTGCTTTATTTTGTGAGCACGATCATTCTCATTTAGTCAAGAAACCATTTGTTTTTCTTTTGCAAGAATTTTTGGCACAGATATTATAATCAAAACTACAAGTATATCAGATAATCCTCAGCAGAGCTTTTAGTCACTAGACTAAATGAGTGATATGTCAGTTTAATAGACTGATTGTAATGGATCAAGCCACTTTGTTTAGGTAATTTTTAATCTAATTGTCTTTTCAATTTTAATTAGCATGGACAGGACCATAGGAAGATAGAAATTGTTTCTGAATTTTCCCTTTATCACAAATGCTCACATAAAATTGTTTAATAGTTATGTCAGGATGATTAGTTTAGATGATAAAAGTGGAGCAGAACTTGTAAGTGCTAGTGAAATGGAGACTTAGTGATATGTATATATTTTTTCCTGCAGTGCTTAATATACATGAGCTAGAATAATGGAAGCATTCCAGGAGATAGTCTAGAATAGTAAATGATGAACAAGGTTTTCCATTCTAGTAAAAAATGCAGTCTTCAGTCTTTCTCAATTTATCTTTTGTTTGTGCTTTTGTAATTTTGCTCAAATCTTTCTCACAATATGACTGGCCCCCTTCTTTCTCTTTACTTATATCTATGCAATCCCCTAGAATCAATAAGCTTTCTAATGGGGTTTCCTCTTCCTGGGTGTATCATGTTCAGAGATTTTTTTTTTCCTATTTCAAATTCTTACATAACTTACACACAAAGCCAAATAGTGATCAGTATATCTGCTCTACGAATAAGAAAGATGGATTTGTGATTGCGAGTAAAAACCTAGTGAGAGACTTTCTACTCATTTTTCCCTGAATTAAATTTGCCCTTCCAGTCATAGGTACAGCTGATGGAGGCTTTGGGATGTGGTTTGAGGAGGAGACTGTTTATCAATCAAGGGACAGGAGGCAGAGAAGAGCCCTGATCCTTATCAGAGCACAAGCAGCAACAGAGAAAGCTAGCCAAGAAACCAGACCTGAGCCATGATTACCTGTGCCTTCCTCCCAATCTCACCATCCATCTGGCCATACATTTTGGCAATAAATATGTATTGAGTAGCTTCTGTGTGCCTGGCATGTTTCTAAGCACAAGAGATAAAGTGAACAAGACAGAATAGGTCCCTGCTCTCATACATTTTATGGCACAGTATGAGTAATAAAGAAAGAAATACAGTAGTCATCAGAAAAGTGGTCTGAAGGAAGCTATCAGAAAAGTAAATTGTAGAGATGAGTTAGCCCGGTTAGAGGAGTAATCTAGATTAAGTGGTCATGGCAGACTTTTTTGAAGTCAAAACATTTAAGCTAAAGTCTGGAAGACACTTTGGAGCCAACCATGCAGAGATTAGAGGAAAGAGCATTTCATTTTTTTTTTTTTAAGATTTTGTTTATTTGACAGAGAGAGAGAGAGAGAGAGATTACAAGTACGCAGAGCAGCAGGCAGAGGGAGAGGGAGAAGCGGGCTCTCCACTGAGTAGGGAGCCCGATGTGGGGCTTGATCCTAGGACTCTGGGATCACGATCTGAGCTGAAGGCAGCACCCAACTGACTGAGCCAACCAAGTGCCCCAAGGAAAGAGCATTTCAAAATTAAGAAAAAGCTGGCTCAAAGATTATAAAGTGGGATATATAAATGTAACTGATAGATGATTTCTGGGGCTGGGCATGCAGGGTTAAACAGACTAGGTGAAAGAACTTGGGGTTTTTTATATGTATGAGAGGAGGATATGAGACAGTTTTTATTAGGAAATTAAACTTATGATATTATTTATATTCAGGCTGCCTTGGGAGGATTAGATTTGGGTGGTGGTGGGCTACAGCATCCAGGGACTTAAGTTAGACATCTATTGCAATATTCTTGAATAGGGATAATTATGACATGGTCTATAGTGGTGTCATTGAAAATGGAGAGAATTTGGTCCTTATCACAAAGCAAAAAGCTAGTCAGAGGACAGAGAATAAGAAAAAAGATTTTCCCTTACACTCTTTAAAAGAATGTACACTCTCCTGGTGCTTAATAGAATTAAAATATGGGCTCCTGGGTGGCTCAGTGAGTTAAAGCCTCTGCCTTCGGCTCAGGTCATGATCTCAGGATCCTGGGATCAGAGCCCCGCATCGGGCTCCCTGCTCAGTGGGGAGCCTGCTTCCTCCTCTCTCTCTGCCTGCCTCTCTGCCTACTTGTGATCTCTCTCTCTGTCTAATAAATAAATAAAATCTTTAAAAAAAATTAAAATATTTCTGGTCAGCTGGTACACAGTGGTTGAGAAAAAATGTTTATTTCCTCTTTATCCTCAAATTATATTTAATTTGACAAATATATATACATATGTATTTATATATTCAAGAATATATATATATGATATTATAACATAAATATAATGTTTTCCTCAAATAAATATATATTTCCAAAACAATCCTATAGACAAGATAATGAGATAATGTTCAATTGGTATATAAAAAATGTTGAGGAATTTCCAAAATGTAGGAAAAGTGAGATAAGATTGAAGAAGAAACCAGAACAGAACAAACTTTATTAAGGACATTTGAAATATAAATCCAATGCTGAAGTAAGAAATTTTCCACTAGAGCATCTCAGAAAAATGTTAAGGACAAAGAAAAAAGTTTCAGGAAAAGGAGTTGCAATTATCAGAGCAACTAACTGAAAAACTGTATTCTGAATATCTGAGTTCACTAGGGCATTCCTTTGCAAATAATGTAAGAGGTGGGTAGCAGGGGCAATTTCTCCAAGGCCTACAGACCTGAGAATAACTTTCTTTCTTTCTTTCTTTCTTTCTTTAAGGTTTTTTTTTTTTATTTATTCGACAGAGAGAGAGAGAGAGAGAGAAAGAGAGAGAGAGAGAGAGAGAGAGAGAGATTACAGGTAGGCAGAGAGGCAAGCAGAGAGAGGAGGAGGCTGGCTCCCTGCTCAGCAGGGAGCCCGATGCGGGGCTTGATCCCAAGACCCTGAGATCATGACCTGAGCCGAAGGCAGAGGCTTTAACCCACTGAGCTTCCCAGGCGCCCGAGAATAACTTTCTAAATAAGATAATCTGCTCAGGTAAAACTCCAGTCACACAGTTGGTACTTGTAAAAGATGCAAACAGAGACTGGCATGATTAGAAATATTCATAGGAGAAAATTAAGTAAATATCAGAAGCAGTAGATTCTGGGAATTTGCCCAAGAAACAAACTTCCTGCAAATCCAACTTCTGAAGTTTCAGTCTCAACCCAGAAAGAGAGTGATTTGGTGCTATGGCGTAGAAAGTAGAGGTAAACATAAGATCACACATTTACCAGGTAGATTGAGTCTAAACACCCAGACAAATTACCAGCACACCCTCCTCAGACACATGCCTACCCATAACAATATCTCCGTGCAAAAACACTCACATAATCACATATGCAGGGAAGGATTTTGAAAGTAAGACCTGATTTATATAAAAGATAACAGAGGGCGCCTGGGTGGCTCAGTGGGTTAAAAGCCTCTGCCTTCGGCTCAGGTTATGATCTCAGGGTCCTGGGATCGAGGCCCATATCCGGCTCCCTGCTCGGCAAGGAGTCTGCTTCCCCCTCTTTCTTTGCCTGCCTCTGCCTACTTGTGATCTCTCTCTCTCTGTCAAATAAATAAATAAAAAAATCTTTAAAAAAAAAAAAAGATAACAGAGATTCTCATTTGAGTTGGGGAGATTTTTGATCTCTCTTTTTAGTAGGCTGAGAATAACTGAAGATTTGAAAAAAAAATCACAATGAAGAATGAGATACTCCCATTATAAAAATTATATTGAAAATAATTTTGTTATTTATTTATAAAAATTCCTCTGTAACAATGAACTTGGGCATCAGTTGGCCTTAAAAATGGTAAATATTTTTCTCATACATCATTTATATTTTTACTTTGCTGCTAGTATATAAAAAGTTTGATATTTTTATGTAGCCATGAATTTCTTTTTTCATTTATAGCTTATTGTTGTTGTTTTCCACATGATAATATAAAATATTATATTCATTCATTGCACATTGTTGTCTTTTGCATTTTAATCCAAAATTGATACAGTTAAATTTTCATATTTTGTGAAATAGAGATTTAGCTTTATTGAAAATACTAGTGTATTAGTATAATGAAATTTTTTGATTAATTTATTTCTTGGCCACCAATCTGAAACATCTCATTTAACACATATTAAATTCTGCTTCCTATGGGGTAAGTGGGAGATGGGCATTAAGGAGAGCATGTGATGTAATGAGCACTGGGTGAAACTATAAATATAGTATATGTTAATTAATTGAATTTCAATTTTTATAAGTAAATAAATAAATTCTGCTTCCTGAATCTGCATTTTTTTCTATTAATTTATCCTTCAAACTCTTTTATTAGAACCATTTTAATATCTGAATACCTATATTAATCTTAAATTAGTCTATATTACTGAACTCTGACATTTATGCTGTAGTTTTTATTATTGTTGATTTCTTGAATTTATCATGTAGGCAGATATGTTATTTGTAAATAATAACATGTTATACCTCTAATTTTGCCTTTTTTATGTTGCACAAATAAGATGCTTCATAAAATGTTTTATAACATATACTTTTAAGATATTAATATATATTTGACATTCATATAAATAATATTGTTTTACTGTAATTTTTTCTATTAACTTAATGGTAGATATGATTAAGTCATGTTTATTTTGGGGTAGTGAATTTTCTCTATCTTGTGGATGTTGAATGTTATCAAAAGACATTTTGGATTCTATTGAGATAATCATATATTTTTCTCTTTAACTAATTATTATAATCAATTACACAAATGAATTTCCTAATGTAAAATGACTCTTGCATACTAAACTAAACCAAATTTGGTCATGGTATATTAGTTTTAATGACACAAATGGATTTCATTTGCTAATAATTTTTCAGGATTTATGCATCTATGAGTAAAGTTGATCTAGAGTGCTGTTTTCAAAGATATATTCCTTGAAACATTGATTTTCTGGGTAGCTATTAAGTTTTAAAAAGTCTTTTTTTTCAGCTTAGTTCAGGAATCCTAAAATAATTATCTAAAGGAATGAATAATATATTATAGATCTCTGATTCTGACAAGGATGTAAGATAAAAGAATCTTAAGACTTTTCATGTGCAGCACCTGTAGGATATGAAAAAAAATAAAATAATAAGTTAAAAATAACTGAGTCTGTGTTTTAAAAAGTGAAACAATGATGAGAGATTTACCCTACGAAATATTAAGATGTATTATAAGGGCAGAGAAATGACAGTGGCTTAGGACAGAAAAGAGCAGGACAGATACGTAAATGAAGTGCCCCAAATCAGACCCATGTATTTATGTGAATGAAAAAGACCCTTATATGTATGGGTGTTAGATACATTTTAAAAGGAGAATGGCAAAATTTGAAGAAAATACAGTTTATTTAATAAATGTTGTGAAGAAAACTTCTACACTAGAATATGGAAAAATAATTGAGATCAACTTGAAATAAATTAAAGGACTATTACCAAAAGTTATAATAGAATATTAATAGAAGAAATATCAAATAAAATCTTTATTAACTATGTTTGGAAAAACTCAATGTAAACATGCCCCAAAACATGCCAAGATATAGATTTCAGAAACACTAAAAGGAATAGAAAGATACATGAAATATATATATAAATATATATATAAATTCCATATATATATAATACTATATGTAAATTCCACATATATATATATGGAATAGAAAGATATATAATCAATAAAAATAAAGCTTATATAAATGTTTTAATATTAAGTAATTGGAATTGACTTTAAGGCAAATAGGGTTATTAGAAATGAAGAAGATGATTATATAAAAGAGAAAGTTCACTAAGAATGTATAGCAGTTTTGAACTTGTTTGCAGCTAACAACTTAAGGCAAAATCTAAGAAACTATACAAAAGATAATATGAGCAGCATAACTGATAAACAATATCTAGTGAACATAAAGTTCTTCACATGTTTAAGTGCATGTGAATATTTACTAAAAGTGTAAATGGGATTAAAAGATGCAAAAAGATGTTAGGAGTTTTATTTTATTTTATTTTATTATTTTATTTAAATTCAAATTAACTATAATGTTCAATGATTCATTAGTTGACTATATCACCCATTGCTCATTATATCATGTGCCCTCTTTAATTCCCATCATCCAGTTACCCCATCCTACGACCCACCTCTCTTTCAGCAACCCTCATTTTGTTTCCCAGAGTCAGGAATCTCATATGGTTTATCTCCCTCTCTGATTTCTTCCCATTCATTTTCCCTCCCCTGCTCCTATTGTTCTCTGCACTATTCCTTATGTTCCACCTATGAGCGAAAGTAGATGATAATTGTGTTTCTCTGATTGACTTGTTTCACATAGCATAATGCCCTCCAATTCCATCCATGTTGACGTAAATGATAGATATTCATCCCTTCTGATGGCTGGGTAATAGTCCATTGTATACATGAACCCCATCCTCTTTATCCATTCATCCACTGAAAGACATCTCATCTCCCTCCACAATTTGGCTATTGTGGACATTGCTGCAATGCACATTGGGGTGCATGTGTTCCTTCTTTTCACTACATCTGTATGCTTGGGGTAAACATATAGTAGTGCAATTTTTGGGTCATAGGGTAGCTCTATTTTTAATGTCTGGAGGAAATTTGATACTGTTTTCCAGACTGGCTATACCAGCTTGCATTCCCACCAATAGTGTAAGAGGGTTCCCCTTTCTCCACATGAAAAAGTGCTCCACATCTCTTGCCATGAGGGAAATGCTGATCAGAACCACAATGAGGTATTACCTTATACTAGTCAGAATGGATATAGGAGATTTTAACACACTACCCTCAGTAAATGACATTTAGCAGATTGAAAGCTAAATATGAATACAGATAATCTACACAATGAGATCAACAAGATAGATCTTTTGGATAAATATAGAAATTTAACACCCCAATGATAGAGAATACAACTTTTCTCCCATCCACACGGAACATCACAACATTGATTATATAACAGTGACAGAAATATCACAAACAGTATCTCCAACCATAGTACTAGAGTTGAAGGCCTTCAATGGATTAGATGAAGCACACATTTACTTTTGAAGGTAATACACTTTAAAATGTACATATACTACTAATTTTACTTTCATTTATAATTTATAAAAATTATAAACAAATTGTAAAAAGGTCTTCAACCTGAAACTTACAAAAGCTTCTATTAAACAATTCTTGTTGAAGAGGAAAATACAAATTGAAATTATGGAATCTCTAAAAATAGCACAAAAGTACATATTATAGATTGTAGGCTATAATGTATAGTGATGAAGAAAAGGAAAATTCAGTTATAAACTTCTATATCAATAAAAATGAATGAATGAAAATACACAAATTAATTTTTCAATTCAATATCCTAGGGGAAAAAAGAATAAAGTAATATAATAAAAAGCCCAAGGAAAGAAAGAAAGTTTGAAATAGAAACTCATGAGGTAGATATTAAGTAGAGTATATCTAGAAATTAATTTGAGATCCATCCTTCTGAAAAAAAATGTTTTAGTTAGGGTTTTCCAGAGAAACAGAACCAAGAATATATATTTATTAATTAGGTAATTAATTAATTAAATAAGCATATGGCATGTATATATTATATATTTTAAGGAATTGGCTATTACAACTGTAGGAATGATAAGTCTGAAATCTGTAGGGCTGGATATTCACACAAGAGTTGTAGTCTGATATCCAAAGGCTGGAGACATAGGTGGAATCTCTTGGTTTCAGTGTGGGGGCAGAATTCCTCCTTCTTCAGGGCACCTCATTCTTTGCCCTCAGGCATTCAACTGATTAGATAAAGCACACGTATACTTTTGAGGGTAATACACTTTAAAATGTACATATCCTAGTACTTTAACTTTAAAATTCTTACCTTTGAGGCACTCTCACTCTTGTGCATGAGATACATATAAGGCTTTTTACTTTATCACAGACTATGAGGTGGAAAAAATAGACTAAATGTAACTACCTTTTAGCAGATGAATGGATAAACTGTATTGTTTTTTGTATCTGCAATACTCTACTACAGTCAAAATGAATAAAAAAAGGATTTACTTGTATCAACATGGATGAATCCTAAAAACATAATATTGAGGGGTGCCTAGGTGGCTCAGTGGGTTAAGCATCCAACTCTTGGTTTCAGCTCAGGTCATTATTTCATGGTCAAGAATTGAGCCCCATGTTGGGCTCCATGCTTAGCACAGAGTCTGCTCGAGATTCTTCCCCTCTCTGTCTCCTTCTCCCTCCTTCTCCCCCCACCCCCACTCATGCTCTCTCTCTCTCTCTGTAAAATAAATTTTAAAAAAGGGGGGGAGCACCTTGGTGGCTCAGTCATTAAGCATTTGCCTCAGCTCAGATCATGGTCCCAGGGTCCTGGGATCGAGCTCCACATCAGGCTCCCTGCTTGGTGGGAAGCCTGCCTCTCCCTTTCCCATTCCCCCTGCTTGTGTTCCCTCTTTTGCTCTGTCTCTCTCTGTCAAATAGATGAATAAAAATCTTTAAAATGAATGAATGAATAAATAAATAAATAAAGATATTTTTAAATAACCCATAATATTGAGTCCTAAAAATTGGTAAAGGATAAAAACTGTATATTGCCATTAATATAAAATTAATGATAAAAAATAGTATGTGCATTCCTATGCATACCTACACATGCAGTGGATATATAAAAACATGAGATTTATTTAGACACCAACTTCAAGATAGTATTTATATAGAAGCTGGTAGGAAAGCTATGCTGACACTCTATTTTTACAATTTTATGTTTTTAAAAATTAAAAAAAAGAAGATGTGAAGCAAACATTGAAAAATATTAACATCTTTGAAGTTTCTCCAGCAAGTATAAAGGGTCTGGTATTTCATGCCTTCTACCTTTCTCTGTGCTTGAAACACTTTATGATTAAAAAATATAAATTACACATTATGGTATTCTGTTCAGAAGTTCATATTTACAGATATATTAAGTCCATATTACTATGAAATTATTTGAAAATTATTTAACTGCTATCCAAAGTTAACATACATAAAATAGTATAAACCTGAAATATGAAATAGTCCTCCTTTTCTGTTCCCAGAGAAACAATTTTTATCAAATCTTGACCGGAGATTTTGAAAGTGTCCTCTCTTCAGGCTGTGAAATATCAAAGTTCATCTTGGTATGAGAATTCCCAACATGACAGAACTTTCTTAGCTCTAATTTGTAATGCAAGGTGTGAGAACAGAAGCTATGGTTTGATTCTTAGAGGTGTCAATGTGAGAAGATGACAAAGGTTATTACAACTCAGAAGTGCCAAACACAATGTAATTTTGGAGAAAAATAGACTCCATAGAACTCAATTTTTTTTATATAGTCTGAAAACTTTCCAAATACTATTTCATCTTATAAAGAGTAAGTCAAAATAAATTATTTCAGTTTTAACCTTTGTCAGAAATGTTGTTGTTCTTTTTTTTTTAAGATTTTGTTTATTTATTTGACAGAGAGAGAGAGAGAGAGAGAGAGAGAGAGAGAGAGAGATCACAAGTAGGCAGAGAGGCAGGCAGAGAGAGAGAGAGGAAGAAGCAGGCTCCCCGCTAAGCAGGGAGCCCGATGAGGGGCTCAATCCCAGGACCCTGAGATCATGACCTGAGCCAAAGGCAGAGGCTTCAACCCACTGAGCCACCCAGGAGTCCAAATGTTGTGCAGTTCTATTTGGAGGTAAGCTTTAAGATTTTTTTTAACTGTGTAACTATCACTTTTAATATGGAAATTCAGATTTGCCTTTGAGGTAGAGGACTATTTTTTACCAGAGGGTGGGAATTAAGTATGGTACAAACTATTTCAGTAGCCCTTTAAATTTAACTATAAGTCAAATTTAGGGAAAGTTAATGAAAAAGTCCAAATGGAAAACCTCTGATTAAGATTTTAAATTTTTGTTCAAATAAAATATGAGAATCTTTAATCAAAACTGTGTCTCTGAAAGATAGCATTTGTTTTTTTTCTTTCTTCTCTGTGTTTGTATATCTTTATTATGAGGATTGTCAAATTATTTTGCATTAATGAGAATAGTGTAGATGTATGAGTTTTGTGTGTTTTCATAGGGGTGTGTGTGTGTGTGTGTGCATGCAAGCTAATGTCCAAACATGGGCTTACAGGAAATTAATTGTTTACATTGGATTATTCCAGAAGTAAATGCAGGGTCTGTCTTCCCCATTACCTCGCAATGGAGGAAAGATTGAGAAAATAACTGTACCTATCATTGGTCTTAAAGCAAGAAACTCTAAACTAGCTTTGGTCTTCATAGGGGGTATAACTTAAAAATAAATTACCCAGACATTAGGGAAATGGATTTTAGCAGCATTGTAGTTATCTTCACAGGAGCAGATGATATCCTTGTGGATAAAATGAGATAACCCTAAAGGTAGTTGTTGGTCCTATAGTCAGTGATCTTGGGAAGAGATTACTCTCTAAACAGGAAATGGTCTTTTCTTCCTGTAAGGTCCATGGTCAGTGGATCCTGGGTAGCTGTGGATTCCCATTGGTGGTAGTTGTGGGAATGTGGTATGGGCTGGGGGAAGGGGTTGGAGCAGAGGACGTGAGCAGTTTCCGGCAATGTAAAGGTCAAGCAATAAGTAAACAGGGAACTTACTAAGTGTCTCAAGGTCTGGTTTTCCATGGTGGACTCTACAAGTAGCCACTTATGATAGGATTTATATGTTAATCTGTGTTGAACTTTCTTGCAGAATTCATAAGCATTCAAAAATGTGCAATTAACAAATCTTGAGAGGAGTTCTAGTTTTGTACTGCAAGTAGAAAGCTGGAAAGAGGACCCACCCATCACTCTGATGTTAACAATAAGGAAAAGATACAAAAACTATGAAATTATAATTTTTTGAACCCATCAGAGATCTGGCATTATGGGTCAACCAAGAATTCTGAATTCTAAAGTAGGACAGTAACCTCCAGGTCCTACTTTAGTTTTTGTTCGCCCAGATCAGCTCACTTGTAGTGAAGAATAGAAGCAAGGGGTACCAGCCACCGTCAAGTGGTTAAAAATAAATTGACTAAAAGTAAAGGTCTTGCTAAAGGCCTGGTATGGGTTATTATGAAAGTAGGGAACCATGAAGGGCCTTAGCTACATGGGCACTTTGTGTTTCACTGTTGGTCCTTTTCCACAAACTTTCACTTAGTGACATGAAAAAGTTTGGGGATGAGGCAGAACATTAGAGAGAGCCTCCCTCTGTGATGTCTGTGAACCAGAGAGAAATAGACGCTGTTGTAGGAAAGCACAAAGCCCTGCCCCCAGTGTCCACATTTCTCAGACATGGAACTAAAGCCTCGAGTTGCTGGGTGTGGTGGAGTTCTCACCTCCAGTCGTGGGTGAAGATCCAGTGTAGCTGGGAGAAAAGCAAGTGTGTGTGAAGTGCATGTGAACCTGTGGAATTTTACAGTTTATAGAATTGAAACGTGAAGAATAATCTAGTTCATTTCTAAAACCTGTTTCTTTTGTATTTAAATATCTATCAATATTAACCCTTTTCTCACATTCAATGCTACCACTGAAGTTCAGTTATCTACCTATTCATCTTAATCATTTAGACTAATAATAAATTGTCCTGCCTCTTTTATCTCCACAAGTCAAGCAGAGTAAACATTTTTATCTATTTATTTTTTAAAAAGATTTATTTATTTACTTGAGAGAGAGAGAGAGTACGAGAATGGGGAGGGTGAGAAGCAGAATCAGACTCCCTGCTGAGCACAGAGCCCAATGCAGGACTCCTTCCTGGGACTCCAGGATCATGACATGAGCCAAAGGCAGATGCTTAACCAGCTGAGTCACCCATGCATCCCGAGAGTAAACATTTTTAAATGTGAATCTGACCATACTATCCTTCCACTGAACTGGCTATTGTCTGTTGTTTAGACAAACTACCTGAGGTCTGGAATGTTTAAATGACTTGTCTCATTTAATGACTAATCCTCATTGTTGAGGATTAAGCCAAATTCTTCTCATTCATATTTGGTTCACAATATAGTTTTATAAATTGTTTGACAGTTGGCTATAATATCCATTGGATAAAGTACTGTAAAACTTAAAAATTTCTTTTATTTCTTTAGGCTTTTTCCATGAAAAGTTTTGGTTGTTCATTTCCTGTGAGGACACACTTTGTTACCAGAGGGAAACGTAGTATTGCGATCCAAACATAGGGGTGGAAGTTCTATGGAGAGTAAAAGTCTGTTCCTCATTTATAAAATACAATAATTGAGATTCAAACAGATTCAATCATGAAGCCTTTAAGAGAAAGAAAAAAAAAATCTACTTCTTTGATCACAAAGAAAATAAGGAAATTAAGCTCACTAATATTCCAGTAATGGAATTAAATTCTAGTTCTATAGAATCAAACTCATTACTTAATGAAAAAATATGAAAATAAGAAGTGAACAAACTATATACTGAATAAGCTGAATATTCTTGAAATTTTCTTACAGTTTTATGACATTTTAATAGAACATTTTTGGTTCTGAAGTTTACCATTGTCAACCAGGGAAGTGGCTGCTTTATTATGCTTTGCTTCTGGCTGAGTGTGAAAGGAAAGGAGATTTGTGGGAGAGACGGCTTTTATTTCTATACAGAGGCTGGCAAAAATAGAAAGCGGAGGATAGAAAATTACTAGTTAGGTACTGTACATCCTGTTTGTGAAAAAAGTTCTGTTTTTTAAATGAATGTCAATGAGAATTCTCTTCTTTCCCTAAATTTTCTAGCACATAATCTCAATATATTCTGACATTCATTTTAACACAAGAAATATTAAATGCTTAAGAGTTTTGGGGCACTTGGGTGGCTCAGGTGGTTAAGCCTTGGACTCCATTTATGTTTAGGTCATGACCTCAGAGTTGTGAAATCAAGCCCCACAGCAGCTCTGCTGGGTGTGGACCCTGCTTAAGATTCTCTTTCTTTCCCTCTCCTTCTCTCTCAAAGCAAAAACAAAAAACAAAACAAACGAAACAAAACAAAACAAACCAGAAAACAAGAAAACAAAAAACAAAAAAAAAGTGTAAGAGTTTTATATAAAACCCTTCCATGTAGTAATCTCTCCAAATGTAAATTTTCTGTTTTTCTTGAATTATACTTTTTCATGTTGAGCACCCAGCCCTGTTCTAGTCTGCAGTATTTCCGTTGTCTGGGGCCACTAGAGTCACTTAAAAGAAATAATGACTTGATTCTGATTCACATCGTTCTTTTCAGTGACTGACTCCATTTTCTGCTGCATAAATTTCTTAATAAAATGTCCTTTGCTTTACTACTTACCATTATATTTCATTGTGCTCTAAGAAAAATGGGTGTATATACTATCAGATGTATACTAAGTTAAATTTCCTAGTGTTAAATATGTTTTTTTGGGCGCCTGGGTGGCTCAGTGGGTTAAAGCCTCTGCCTTCGGCTCAGGTCATGATCTCAGGGTCCTGGGATCGAGGCCCGCATCGGGCTCTCCGCTCCGCAGGGAGCCTGCTTCCTCCTCTCTCTCTGCCTGCCTCTCTGCCTACTTGTAATTTCTCTCTGTGTCAAATAAATAAATAAAATCTTTAAAAAAAAAAAAAAATAAATAAATAAATATGTTTTTTTTCCCAATATAACTAAATGAGTAGGCTTACATTAGAGGTAGCCCTTATTGATCTTAGGTAGTTGGGTAGTGTTGCCTGTATTCTCAGTCAATTAAGAATAGTTGGTTGGGCGCCTGGGTGGCTCAGCGGTTTAAAGCCTCTGCCTTCGGCTCAGGTCATGATCTCAGGGTCCTGGGATCGAGGCCCACATCGGGCTCTCTGCTCGGCAGGGAGCCTGCTTCCTCCTCTCTCTCTGCCTGCCTCTCTGCCTACTTGTGATCTCTCTCTCTCTGTCAAATAAATAAATAAAATCTTTAAAAAAAAAAAAAAAAAGAATAGTTGGTTAAAAAGAGACTGCTGCACAGTGTTGCAAAATCATGAGGGAAAACCTACAGCTATTTCATACATTGCATAGGAGCATACATAAATTTAACTGAAAATATGTACCTTTGTACTTATATAGAAAGCAGATGAGCCATAAAACAATGTGAAATATCTATAAAAACTAAATGTATTATTAAGAAGACTATCAATAATTATGTTTCACTATGTTTTATTTCCCTACAGACATGCAATTAAAGTTTACTTTCAAGAATGATCTTCAAATTAAATATTGGTCTTATTATAATCACAGTTCTTCAATAAAAACATACACATAGCTCCCCCGCCAACACACACACATCAACTTATTCCAAAGAAAATGCCATCTATTCTCTCTAAGTCCTTACTTGGCTCAATCAAAAAATAATATAAACAGAAATTTCTAAATTATTGGCTATCAGGAAAGTAATCTTATTAAGAAATTTAAAAAAATATTTTCTCCAAAGATGTTTTCTGAATATATTGAGTTAAAATGTCAAGTTCTAAAATAGGAAGAATAAAAGGTGTCAAATACCCAAATTTAAGGAGTAGACACTTTCTCAAGAACTTCATTAGCATGACAAAGACAACTCTCTCAATCTGATACCCAGGACAAAGACCTGACAACTTTTCTTTTCTTTTCCTTTCTTTTTTATTATAACACACTCCTTTTCACAGGAAATGTTGCATTTGTACTATCGTAACTTATGGAAATTTTGGCTGATTTTGAATGGCTCTTAATAAACGTATCCTCAAGGGGAAAAAAAAAGAAGAAGGAACTTATGAAGAAGCCACCAAATCATTTTTACAAGACCCCATCCATGTCCCAGATTCCCTCTCCCTAGTGTGCATAAGCAGAAGATCAGGGAGAAGACAATCACCAGAATCAGGACCCAAATAACAGTTTTTTTCATCCTATGTTAAAAGTGGAGGACTTAATCTTCCCTAAAAGTTCAATTCAGAATGTCTCAAAATAAAAAATGTGCAATGAAACTGAGGTGTCTAAAGCCAAAAGAGAGAAATTTTTTTCATTTCCCTTAGGCTATGTGCTCATTCCATACACTGTGGTGTATTTCTTTTGTCCATGTGACTACAAGTTACAGAGAACGGGAGACAGACAGCACGGCAGAGAGGCTGCTGCGTGAAGCCGGCTGCCTGCCCAACCTTCGGCGTGATGAGGATTGTAGCTCCCTGTGGATTAAGTGGCAATGAAAACTAGCTGAGCGTGAGATGTCTTGCTGGTACCCTGCCTCAGAGCACCTAGCGGCAAGAGACTGTGTGGTAGGCTGCCGAAGGCTGGAGCTGGGAATGGGGGAAGCATTGCAGCTGGAGTAAATGTCTCCCATGAAGGAACTGTGCTGTGAGGAGGTCACTTACAGTTTGCCCTGATATCTGGCCCTACAAGGAAGCTGCCATGGGGGCACCTGCCATACACAGGGCACTGGGAGGCATCCAGGTCAGTTAGAAACACAGGAAACCTTAGACCATTTACGTGACATGTATGGGTCCTGTTTATGTCTTCTAACCCTTCTGCTTCCTATGAACCAGGGCAGCTAAGAATGCATTTTTTTACATATTGGGTTTCAACATAAGCTTTCATTTTGAGAAGGGTACATAGATACATTTTTAAAAATATGTTAAAAATTACCGAGTTGAGGGGCACGGGGGTGGCTCAGTTGGTTAAGCAGCTGCCTTCGGCTCAGGTCATGATCTTGGGGTCCTGGGATGGAACACTGCTTCAGGCTCCTTGCTCAGCGGGGAGCCTATTTCTCCCTCTCCGTCTGCCTGCTGTTCCCCTTGTGCTCTCTCTGTCAAATAAATAAATAAAATCTTTAAAAAAATTACCAAATTGATTTTCTATAAGCAGTCACCTGCGAAATTACACAATTTCATGCAGTTAGAAATCAGAGAGTTGGGGAATACATGGATGAATTCATTATACATACAGAGGAAAAGGAATGATATTAGAAGGGGAGACTCACCTCAAATTTTCCTGCTGAAAATTACCTTAGTGTCTGGGACTGCTGCCCTACTACAGTCACATATTATGTGTGTGGGTGTGTATATACATGCATATATATATAGCATCTATCTTCAGGATTATATAAATACATAATATATGTTGGGTTATGACTCTGAGAAGGGATGAAAGTTTAGCAAAAATAATAATTTTGCTTTTCTTTACAAAAATTAGGTTTTAAAAATTAGGGTCATTGCTTTCATTACTGACATGGCTACAAAAGGATAACTGTCTCTACTGTGTAAAATGTAGGCCTTATAGGAATTATAGAGATTTAATAAATAAAAGCTTTTGTTTTCCAATAGGTATGGTAGCCATATCTTAGTTCAGTCCCTGCTCTTTAAATTTGCCCCAAATTAGCTTTGCCCCAGAATTTTATGCATATATTTTGCAGATATCAAACATAAAAGTAGGGACAGAGATTTATCCTAAAGGTAGACAAAGAGATGTACAGTCCTAGAGATACAAAGTAGGAAATTTTACAGTTTGATCACAGACAGATCACTGATTAATTGCTTGGTTTTTAAAGAGTATGACACATGTGGGGCACCTAGGTGGCTCAGTGGGCTAAAGCCTCTGCCTTCGGCTCAGGTCATGATCTCAGGGTCCTGAGATCGAGGCCCGCGTTGGGCTCCCTGCTCAGTGGGGAGCCTGCTTCCTTCTCTCTATCTACTTATGATCTGATCTCTCTGTGTGTCAAATAAATACATAAAATCTTAAAAAAAAAAGAGTATGACACATGTGTACTGTTTTCATATTTGCACATCTCATTTGAACTGATTTTCATTCCATATAGTATCACAGCAATATGTCAAACATGTGTTGACATAGTCACTTTAAAAATGTCCAGAAAGTCAACCTATAGAATGGGAGAAAATATTTATAAATGATATATCCCATAAGGAGTTAATTTCCAAAATATATAAGAAGCTTCTACAACTCCATAGCAAAAACCTGATAAATTGATTTAAAAATGAGGTAAAATTTGAATGGACATTTCTACAAAAAAGACATCCAAATGTACAAAAGGATATGAAGATTCTCAATATGATTAATATCAGAGAAATGCAAATCAAAACCACAATGAGATATCACCTTACACCTGTTAGGGTAGTTATTTTCAAAAAACAAAAGACAATTAGGGTTGACTAATTGAAGATGTAGAAAAATTAGAACTTTTGTACACTGTTGATGGGAATACAAAATGGTGCCACTACTAAGGAAAACAGTATGGAGATACTGCGAAAATTAAAAATAGAACCACCATGTGATTCAGCAGTCTACTTCTGGGTATTTATCCAAAAGAATTTAAAACAAAATCTTGGAAAGCTATCAGCAGTCCAATGTCCATTGCCGCACAATTCAAAACAGCTAGGATATGGAAACAACCTAAATGTCTACCGGTGCATAAATGGATAAAGAAATGTGGTATTTACAGTTAATGGAGTATTATTCAGCCCTAATAATGAAGGAAATTCTGCCATATGTGTCAACATGGATGAACTGGAGGACATTATATTAAGTGAAATAAGTCATAGGAAGACAAATAATGCAAGGTGTGACAAACACTTATGAGTCACAGTTACAACGCACAGAATATTTTGGAGCCATAAAACAGATCAAGGCATTATTTGTAGGGATTCATTGGTAAGAATAAATAATAATACTGAAGTGCAAAAGGTTATAGGTAGTATACTACATTTCATGTGAAGTAGGAGAAATGAAAACAAACTAATGTGGATCTGCATTTAGGAAGCATTGGGAACAGAAACCCCCCCCAAATATAATTGGTTATGTCAAGGTGCTTAATTGCTAGGTCAAGGTATGGGGGAGGAAGTGTGCCAATTTGGCTATACTTTGTTATAAAATAAATGGTAGGTACTTTTTAATATAAAATTTTATAGTTTATATTTTACTTTAACCTGTTGATGCTTGAAAGCATGCTCATATTCTACATATTAAAAAAATAAACCATAAAATGTATGGAAAAATAGCTAAGACTGAATGTCAACACATACAAATGAAACAGTATTTCACAGGCTAAAGGAACATAAATCATTAATGCAAGTAACTTCTAAACATAATATTTTTGCAATGTACTTCAAATCAAAGGAAAAAAGTAAAACATCTGCAAACAAATAATGAACTCTTTCTCATGGGTTGGTTTCACAGAATGATATGAAAGTGGCAGTTCAGAAACTGCTTTATGTATATTATGAGATTAAGCAGATAAATAATGTATTGATAGTATTGGGAATTAGAGAATTTACTACCGAAAAAGAAACTACGAAGAAAGAATGGAGTTAAGGAACAACCCTGAAAATTTTGGGTTGGAATTAGAAATATCAGTGTGAATTCATAATTTCTAACACCATATGTATCTTTTTAACTCCTCCTGTGTATGGAGAAAAGCAGAGTGTTTTCTTAAAAAACAAACAAAAAACAAATAAAAAAAACAAAAAAGAGTGAAAATACCTCTTGTCTCATTTTTGCCATTTATTAGCTTTTTTACTATGAGTAAGCTATTAAGTTTTCAGAGGCTTTATTTTGTCATCTGTAAAACTCTAAGGCACAGATCTTTGAAAATACTTGGGTATTTCAATGCAACAACATATAGGTGATCTTTTTGTTGAAGTATAAAACCATATCATTATAAAATAGATTAAGTGTGCAGCACCTGGGTGTCTCAGTCAGTGAAGCATTCGACTCTTGATTTCAGCTCAGGTCATGATCTCATGGTTGTGAGATCAGGCCCTGCATTGGTCTCCACAAACAGCGTGGAGTCTGCTTAAGATTCTCTCCCTCTCTGTTAGCTCCTCTCCCCATTGTGTATGTGCTCTCTCTCTCTCTCTCTCTCTCAAATAAATAAATAAATCTTTAAAATAGATTAAGTCAAATGGAGGATATATGTCTTCTAGAACTTTTACCAGAGTCTGTCAGCTCTGGCCATAGGCTCCTCCTGCTAAGTAGCTGAGTTGTGGTCAGTGGTGAATCAGAGATTATACACATCACTGTTGCACCAGTGGAACTCAACATAACCCATACCAGAACAGTACAGTGTGCAAAAATTTACCATTCTCAGTACAGATGGTAAATAAAACAACCCTTGGGAAATTTTATATCAGTTTCAAAATTATATTCCTAAATTCTTTGCCTGTTGTCCTACTGTTATGGATTGAATGTTTATATCCCTTCAAAATTCATATGTTAAACCCCTACTCCTAGTGGAGTGGTATTAGGAGGGGGTCCTTTGGGAGATGAATAGGGTTAGATGAGGTCTTGAGGGTTCTTCATGATGGACTAATGTCCTTATAAGAAGAGATCAGAGAGCTTGCTCTCTCTGCCATGTGAGGATATATCAAAAAGGCAGTCAGCTGCAAGAAAGCTGAGAAGAGGGTCCTTGCCAGAACTTGACCATGCTGTCATCCTGATCTTGGAATGCCCAGCCTCCACTACTATGAGAAATATTAAGGAGGGCACAGATTGCATGGAGCATTGGGTGTTATATGCAAATGATGAATCACTTAACACTACATCAAAAACTAATGATGTACTGTATGGTGATTAACATAACACACGCACACACACAATTTCTATTATTTAAGCCACCAGTCTATGGTATTTTGTTATAGCAGCCAAACCTGACTGAGATACCTACTAAAGAATTCATACACAATTTCTTTTATCTGCATTTCTCATAAACTTGAAATAGTTTCCCAAACACACTAATTATTTGCATATTATAAAATCATGTCTGGATGGTTTATATGAAATGATAAACCACATAAATAAAAAGAATAACACTTTCTGTATAACTAGTTTTTAAATCAGTAGTTTTTTTTTAAATAATCTTTCCTTTATGTTCCCAAAGGTACAATTGAGAATATCTCTTCCATTATATAAGTCAAAAATAATGAGATCTCTTGACTAATTAATGGTACTTAGAAAATTTTAAAATCTATTAAGTCAAAAGATTTTGTAAGTGAAATTCTCTTTGAAATATTAATGTCTATTTGAGTCTGCATTTATTAAATACTGATATATTTCTTCCTCTACAAAAGTATCTGTGTTAATATTCCAGAAATCAGCCTTATGTTACTGCTCTGGATCTCCTGCAGCTTTTGAGACATGAATTCTCACCCAGTGTTTTAGCAAATTGCCTTTTCAGTACTGCATTAAATCAACCACTTGAGTAATATTGTGATAACTATGGTAGTCACCATATAACCTTCACATGGAGAAAGTGTGATTCCATTTTATTATCACAATTCTTCTAACACTGAGGTGTTGGGTTTTTTTTTGTTTTGTTTTGTTTTGTTTTTGTTTTTGTTTGGAATAACTTCTTTCTACTGGAGATAAAACTGTGGTTAAGATTGAGGTTAAGATGCAATTTAGTGAAAGTAGAGAGGACCATGAATGTATGCATACTGTGTATGTATGTGTGTGTATTTCTTAGAATAAGTACATTACATTTAGAATAAATAAAAACTTTGAAACATTTAGAATAATAACATTTATTCTATATTTTCCTGACTATAAACTCCTGCTAGATGAAAAAATAGAGCAAATAAACATTTATTTCATGATATCTAGTTACAGTCAGCTAAAAAGTACTTAAATGGGTTGTGATATTATATTGTGAAGGCTATCCACTCTAATGATTAGAGATGTCTCTTTAAGTATTTGTATTTGACTGCATAGTGATTTAGGGAATTTTCTTGACATCTAACTTTCTATTTCTTTTTATTCTCAAGTTCAGTGAGAAGTTTCCTATTACACCACGTGCATCTGCCCGGGTAAATGATGTAGCCGCACAGGAGAGAGGCTTATTTTCTCGAGATACTGTACCACCAAGGCTCTGGAACTAGAACCTTCATAAGAAAGGATGAGACACGGGGTTGAAAGGGGGTATTAAGAGAAAAACCTGAAACATGGACCACAAGGGTCTTCCCTCATCTCAGTCTCTGAAATTAGATGGAATCACGGCCTTTTCCCAGAGAATGGTCTGTATCTGATAATAACTGACTTAGAGATAGAAAGGCCTAGCCTTCTTACTCCCAATTCAAGATGAATCTGAAGGCTATCTCAACCTCCCTTTTCATACTGCTAATTTGCCAGCCAAGGGATTCTCCAAAAGGCAGAGGGACTATATGGAAAGTTTTAAAAAGATTTTCTTCTACTGAAGTTAGAGGACAGTTACAGAATCTTTTATCTTATGTCCTTTTTCAGAAGGTATACTGGGGTGCCCGGGTGGTCAGTAAAGCGTCTGATTCTTGACTTTGGCTCGGGTCATAATCTCAGTGTTGTGAGATTGAGATCCTTGTTGGTTTTCGTGCTGAGGATGGAGCCTACTTAAGACTCTCTCTCTCCCTTTCTCTCTGCCCCTCCCACTGCTTGTGTTCTCTCTCTGTCTTAAGAAAAAAAATGCCTCATTCAACATCATAAAGAGATTTTCCTATTTTTATTTTTTCTGGAAGCCTTATTGTTTTACCTACCACATTTAGGTCTGTGATACATTTCAAGTTAATGTGGTAAGTGGTAAGGGTCCTAGTTCATTTTTGTTTATATGGATATCCTACTTGATTTGTACCATTTATTGAAGAGATCATCAAATCTCCACTTCACTGTACTGTTTTATGTTTTTCATAACCTGTTAAATATGTCTGTAAGCCTGGCATTCTCATTTTTTATCCCTATGATCAAGCTGTGGGTCATGGAGGCGAAGAAGGCATGTAACCAATAAGTCCAAAAGGAATCGTTCCAAGATCTTTTGGCTGCCAAATTAATATTTTTCTATCTTGACTGATTTCTGTGGTACTTTTTGTCTTTCCTTAAAAATATAGATGTATTTGTTAGACAAATTAATGACTAAATCAGTAAATATACTGTAGATGTAAAGTACTTTCCGAATGATCTGAAAAGTAGTAGTGTCTCCGAGAACTTGTTTTGGCTATGGAATGGGAACATTACAGAAGTAAGTGAGTGTATATGTATCTAAGAGGACAATGGAAATACTCATATCAAGGTAGAGAGGAGAGGTTATCTTGAGATGAAAGTGGTATTTCAGTAGTAAATTTTATAGAAGTAAAGGCATTGTTCTAGATGGCAAGTAAGTAAGAGTAGGGGTAGGATAACTCTTATGATGAACGACCAGTATTTGATGTAAAAAACATGTTCTTTTAATTTCAACACAAACACACAGAAAAGTAAAGTCTAGTTACTATATCATTCTGTAATATAGTCATAATGTAGCAAAAACTAGAAGGAATCTTTTTAGTACAGAACTTAGTGGAGACTGCAAAAATATTTGTTGAAAATTCTTGAGTATACATTGAGAACCGAGATTCACTGGGCATATTTTACTAACCAATAAAATTTTAGTAATAAAAATATGTATTTTTTTAAAGTACCACTTCAGTTTGTTGTGTTCGCATGTCAGTTTTCAGGCTCTCTTTATACTGATAGGACTCTATACCCAGAGTGGCTAAGGAATCGTCTAGTCTGTATGCCTCAGATTAATCTTCATCCCTCTCTTACTTTGTTCTTGTTTCAAAAACTATAGAAACATTTTTCTGGCATCTTTTAGTGTTTAGTGCCTTTTCATATTTTTCACTGAACTGATTTTTCAAAATTCACCTCAAGAAGCAAGTTTTTAATCCATTGATTTATAAGTTTCTGGATTCTTCACCAGATGCAGGGTTTTTGCTTGATGTACTAACACCAAGAAGCACATTGTCAGTTTTTGTGGTGCTATAGTATCTTTTTCTCAAACTGAGAATCTGATTCTATATTCAGCACCTTTGGCCACATCAGCATTTTTCTCTGCTATAATGAGCACAGGTAATATTCCATTCTCTCTCAGAAAGAACCCCTTCCAATTGGTTTCTAAACTGAAAGTGCATTCCTTGTTGTACAACTCAGCAGCACTTTCTGTGTAACACTTTATTTGTTATGAAACTAAGTCATATAGTTGACATTAATTATTGTTTATTGGCCAGCAGATAGATTTTAAAATTTATAAGATGCATGCATTATTTTAATTTGTTTTTATATTTCCAAATCTCCTATCTCAATGATACTAATAATGGCAATAATAATATTTTTTAAAAAAGTATTCTTCATAATGTCTCCAAGTGCAATGGGGTAATGTTTTATATTATTAAACCAATGCTCAGGGACAATGATGATTATGTTGTAAACACATTTCAATGCTCAAGTTTTTTATTGTCACCTTCTCCAAAGAACCCTAAGCACTAAAGTAGAAATGATCAGTTACTAAGGGTGCACTGAAGAAACGTAGTTCAGGTCAACAGAGTTGTGCCTACCCAGTTGGCTTGTAAAGCATGCACTCAGGTAATAATGTTAACGTCTAAGGAAATGAAAGCATCATGTTGGATGTGAAGGCAAGCAGATGTTAGCTGGTGTGCAAAGCCAATGGGAAAAATTAAAATATAAAAGATCAATTCAAATGAGAATAAACCTAAGTATTTCAAATAAAAATCTAATTAAAGGAGTGCTTACTAGAGATAAAACATACCCAGTAGAAAGATAGAACTGCACTCTCGCTTCTGGAAAAAAGTGTTAGTTGCTAATGCTTACAACTTAGGGCCAGGGACTAGATTGAACTCACTGAATAAATACACACTTAAAGAAAAATAAATTACTGCATTACATTGGGAAAGTTATATGAAGCATGTGTTTACCATTTGAAGAATTTAGAATCATAGTTTGGTCTCCTAATAATTCCAGACAATAATTAAGATTAACATAGAACTAAGTAAAGAACATAAAGTCATTCTTTGCATGCCAGATCACTCAAAATTAGGACCCAAAGCTGCAAAGCCAGGCTGTTTTTTTTTTTTTCCTTTTTTTTTTCTTCAGTGTAATAACATATATTTGACTTCTATATGTAATTACAATTTGAAAATTCAGATTTGATGTTAGTTCACATTGTCTAAAAACATGTGTCTAGACCTTGCTATATCTACATAATTTTTTATACCAAAATTGAAGAAAATGGAAGGGAAATCTGAGAAATTCAGGATAAAAGAAAATTGTTTGGCTTGGGGTCATGTGAAAAGCTGTGATGTAGATCTGAATGTCCCTATAAATGTGTAGAAATTTCCCTTTCTAACACAGGAATAAGAGTCAGAAGAAAGAGGCATTTTCGAGGGAATAATCAGGTTCAAAAATAACAACTGACCCAGAAGGTTGTTTTCTGAGACTAAAAAGCCTGTCTACGATGGAGTATCTATTATTCAGTGAGCCAGAATTATGCAAAGTCCTAGCAATAGCCACATATCTGGAAATCAGGATTTCATAAACTTGCCTCCAGGAGTAGACATTTTCTTCTTGTGTGGCTCTGTATTTAGGAATACAAGGTGACTTGTTGTAAGAGATTATAGCCAATTAGAATGTGGAGGAAGACAGGGAAAAATTCCACAACCCTATTTTATTCTGCTTCCTCAATTTCCAACTTTATGATGTCTAGGTAGGAATATCTTAATTGACCAGCCCTGGTGTTCATCTGGCTATATACCTAAAAAATATTCAAAAATACCAAGACAGAAAATAACAAGTAAATAACACATGTTTTGCAAGGCTACATAACAAAAGGCTGGAATCTAGTGTTCACTTTTCTAATTATTCTGATTGCAAAATGGGTCACGAAAGCATTAAGGTCCACCTAGAAATGTGGCTCTCTGGGCTCTCTTCCCCACTGCAGATTAGCTTCCTCTCCATACTTTCAGTCCAGAAAGTCATTGAGAAATAAATGAAATCTAGAAAGGATGATTTATTCTATCTCCCTCTGTTACACATGAGCAAATATGAGTGCTACATAGCATTTGTAACCAATAAGAAGTTACAGAGCTAGTTAATGGTGAGACTTATATAAGAATATTGAATTTGTGTAAATACATTACCTTTTTTTCATACCTTTGCTTTTAAAAGGTGTAAAATGGTCTCAGTTCCCTGTTGTTATCACCTTATTTATTCTGTCTCTCAATTTTAGCAATCCTTATGTATTTATTCATGACAAACACTTGCTTGGGGCTTTCTGCATGGTTGGAAAATAATGAGAAATCAGGTCTGTAATTAATCAGATTTTCTTTTTATTCAATGAAAAACATAAATTTAGGTGTATGTAGTTATCCTACTAGTAATAAGTTTTAGTTTGCTTAAGATTTAGCACATATATGAACAACATTTGAAATTGAAACAGTTAGGTTTATAAAAGTCAAATATAGTTTTTAAATGCATTTTTAAGTTTTTTATGTATATTTTCATATGTTTGTGTATTTATGTTAATTAGTTCTTGGCAGATTTTACTTACTTAAGAATCCATGACCTGAATATATGGAATAGCACAATATCTATATTGAATTATGAAATGTCATTAAGAATATGGGTCCTGGAGACTTTTAAAAACATTTTAGGGGGAGCTTCTGGAGATTTTTAATAGCTCTTAATGGCTGTGACATGGTGAATAGGTTGCCTTTACCTCTAAGGGTTCTCATTTGAAAAGTGAGAAAAATAGTATCTCCATTGTCAGATTGTTGCAAATACTAAATAGATAGATAGATAGCACTTAGGATGGGACAGGAACAAAAACTCTGAAATTGTTTGCTATTAATATTATCACCATTAATAAGTTTTTAGACTTTAAGACTTATATTCCAGGCTTATTACTGGTTATATTTTTCATTCTTATATTTATTTTCCATTTGTCTCTCACTATTAACTTATATTATTTTGCTATTCCAAATGCATATTATAAATAATTTGATACCCCATTGGAATATGACAGATTATACATAAAAACAAAATAAATTCTCCAAAACCAAAAATACAATAAATCATGGGCCAGAGATCAGTATGGCATGTGACACATGCAAAAATGTCAATGTTCAACCAGCAAGATGGATTTTAGTCTAAAACATATCAAGAGATACCACATTAACTCCATAATAATCTTATTTGAACTAATGTAAGTAGGCTCTGAAAAACAAGTTTTGTTTTTGTTTTTGTTTTTAAATCTTAGTTCTTACCTGGAAATTTGGGCATTTATATTAAGGTCAAACAAAATTTCTTACACTATTAAGCTTAAACAAGACAAATATCCAATATTAAAATGAACAATTTGCTTTGGGGTGGGAGATTTAAACAAACAAACAAAAAAAGCACGATTCTTAAATTTTATTATTTTCTCCCTTTTTTATTGTTGGTGTTAGCTTACTTTAATTATTGGTTTTACACTACACTTAAATATGATGAAAACCAGTTGGCTCAATTTATATGCATCTTACAAATAAATTTAAACATAAGCAAAGTAGTAAAACTACAAGGATATGGAGTAGATTTAAGCACAACTGTTTTAGTAAATAGGTTAGCAGATAAAAATTAAAATACTAAAAATTATAGACAAGTTGATAAATATTAAATTTTATTACTAGTCATAAGTAAAAATGTGTTGCAATTATATAACAACTTTTCCTTCAGGGCTCATTAAATATTTTTTCAAAGTTGTGTGAACCAAGGAGTAGATTAATTTTTAAAGAATTAGCATAACAAAGACCACAGATTAGGATCACAATGCAATTAGATTCCACATCAATAACAATAACAGCAAAACTAATATTCCAGTATATTTAACACTATAAAAACACAATAATATATAGGTCAAATGAGAAGTAGTAGAAAGATTAAAAGTGATTTGGAACTACCAACAAGATGAATATAGAACAAATAAAATCTTTTGTGATGCAGATAAATTAGCAATTGAAGAAAAATATATGGTCCTAAATGTCAGAAGAGAACACATGCTGAAATTAAATTAAGCCAAATCTTCAACTGAATGGGCATCCAAGAAAAGTAGAAAGGAGATAATGATTATAATAGCAGAAATTAATGAAATAGAAAGAGAAGAACAAGAAAAATCAACCCAAACAAGAAATATATTTTTTAAGTCTAATAAAATTTCAGACATTCTAACAAGAATAATCAAGCAAAGACATAGAATGTGCATATCAACAAGAGTATGAATTAAAGTGAGATACAACGAAATAATAAAAATATAAATGAAGTATCAGTTTACAATGAGACAAGTGATATAAAAATTGACTGCATTCTAAAGGCCAGCAAAAAGAGAACATATTTAAAAGAAATATACAATGTAAATAGCATAATCTCGTGAAATCATCTAGGAATGCTTAAGAAATGGTGTAAGATATTTTTCAAAATAGTTATACAACCGTGCTGTAGACCATTTTTAAAGACCTATGCAGAATAGAGAGAACATACCATGTTCATGGCTACAATAAATAGGCCAGTTTATTTGTACATTGATTTATAAGTAGAGTGTAATCTTATTAAAATTCAAACATTATTTGTGTGGGACTTGATAAGACTGATCTAAAATTTATATGGCAAAGCAAAGGGATCAGAATATATAAGATATTTATGAAAAATGACATTTTTGGAGAGACTTGCTTATGAGATATGAAGGCTTATTATAATGCTGCAGTAATTCAGAGAATATGCTACTCATGTAAGGATAAAGAGATAAACTGAACATGGCAGTGAGCATAGAAATATTTTTGCATATGTACAAATACGTCATTTGTTACAGAGGTGGCATTGCAGTTCAGTGAGAAAAGAATCATTTTCTTTAAACAGTGCTCTGGTCACTGATTATACTTTCCAATAATAAACAAACAAAATGGATTTACATTTCACACTATAAACAAAAATTCAATTTCAGAAAAGTTAAACACTTCTATAAGGAAAAAGAAAGAAAAATCAGGAATTTTATTTAGTTGTACTCTTAAGGTCCTAGAAACACCTGGGAGGTAATTGATACTCAATAACTTATTTGAATAAGTTTGGGACTATATGAAATCAGAGTAAGGAAAGATTTCAGGAAACACTTGGGTCTGTAATAAACCATATAGGGTATGATTGATAAATTTTGATAACTTAAAATAAAAATTTCTGTTCATCAAAAGATGCCATTAAGAAGTATAAAAACATAAGCTATGAACCGGGAAAAGATATTTGCATTAAATACACACTAAAATATTAGTATTTAGAATATATAAAGAACATTGACAAATCAATAAGAAAATGACAATTCAATTAAAAAAAATAAGCAAAAGATATGGCTAGGCATTTTGGTGAAGAGACAATAGAAATCACCAGTAAATATATGAACAGAAGGAAAGACAGCTCTATTAGTAATATTTTATTTTTGTTAATGGGGGTTGAAACATGGTTGTTTAACCTTTTTTTTTTAAGATTTTATTTATTTTTTTGATACACAGAGAGATCAGAGGTAGGCAGAGAGGCAGGCAGAGAGAGAGGAGGAAGCAGGTTCCTCCCTGAGCAGGGAGTCCAATGCGGGGCTCGATCCCAACACCCTGAGATCATGACTGGAATGGAAGGCAGAGGCTTAACCCACTGAGCCACCCAGGCACTCCATGGTTATTTAACCTTAAATATTATGTTGCATTTATTTTACATATAAACATCTGCATGTATATAGACATGATCTTTTGTAGTCTGACATATAATGAAAAAGGGAAATAACATTAACGATAAAAAGCAATGTCTGAGTAAGAACTCTTAAAATACACTAGTTATGAATTAATAATATTAAAATAAATTTATTGAGTTCTTTTTATGTATCCTAACTTGACCTAATAATTTTTCATATCTTTTCCATAGTTTTTACATAATTATTGCATATATGTTAAATGTTAAAATGTCATTTTCCCTGTCTAATCAAATGGAAATTTTAATAGGTAGACTCTATTGCACCATGAACATAATATGAAGAACATAAGGATTAAGAAATATGCCTTGCTCCACCTTTTTGGGATCAATATAAACATAAATAAAAAGAATGATGGTGGACATTACCTTGGTGAATTTCAAAGATGTTTTCTCCACACATGCTATTCAGTATGGATCAAATATCCAGGGATCCATGAGCACATTCATGACCAGAGTGAATCATTATAGTAATGCTTCCACAAATTGATCTTCATTAATTCCCTCTTCATGACTGTTTGGTGGATTGTTATTCATTAATAACAAAATGGACTCTGAATTCTGCAGAGTGGAGAGCTAACCACAACCATTCATTCATCTATTCATTATTGAATGTCTAGCTGAAGATCAGAATCTGTTAAAAAACACAGCAAGCTCTCCAGGACTTTACATTTCATTATATTGAGCAACTATTCATTTTTTCAATGTTACCAAGATACTACTCTCCAGCCAATATTTCTTTCTATAATAAATTTTGTCAGGACCAATTTTAGACATTGTACAAACCTTCCGAGAAGCAAAACTTCAGGGACAAAATAATTAGGTCAAAAGATCTGCTTAACTATAGCTCATTTGCTTAACCAAAACTCATGATAGCAGAGTGCTTTTTTTTTTTTTCTTTTTCTTTTTCTAACTTCCAAGTCCCTGTAAATTCACTCATGATGCTTTCCTGGGCCATCTCACAGCAAACAGTTTTTCAGTCAATCCCTTCCCAAGACCTTTTCTGTGGAAACTTTTGTCTGTTTCACAGAGCCATAGTGTGTGTGTGTGTGTGTGTGTGTGTGTGTGTGTGTGTGTGTGTCAGTGTGCGTGCGTGCATGTGTGTAAATTATAATCCAGTCTAGACTATTGAACATTTTCTTGTTCTCAGTTAACTCTTCCTTTGCCGAATATTGCAGAGTATAGAATGACTGACAGTTAACATACTTCCAGTGAGGGAGCTCATCAGCCAGCAGGATGAATTTGAGCCACGTGGGCATGCAATATGTCCGTTGCTAGGCAGGTTGAATTCATGCTTTCTGCCTACATACAGCACTTGCAGTTCATCTGAGCTAGTAACACCATTTCTGGAACCCTGCAAACTAGATGTGATATGCTGAACAGTTTATCTGCCCTGTCTGTGTTTTGTACAGCAGATGGGTGGCTGGTTGTTTTTACATATAATAAGTGGAAGTAGCACACATCTATAAATAAATAGTACATTAAGCACTCTTTTGCCAAGTACTGTACAGAGTTTTGTTTTTTTTTAAATTCAAATATGGAAGTAGATCCTGTCACAGGTTTTCTGTTATGAATGCAAATTTAAGGCATAATTATATTCAGGGTAAAACAGGATGATTAGGACAAGAATTCATGTCTGCTCTTTCATCTTTAGCACTAGACTGCCTTTGTGTCCTTTGTTACAGGAATGAGAGATTTGCTCAGCGAAAAGGAATGAACCTCACAAGGTCATTTTGTTAATTTCTCCACTTAAATGATCAGAACTATAGGAATAAACAATGGACATTGTTCTCACATGTTGACAAATATCCATGATAATCTGTACAGTGTCTAAGTGGCTTTAGGTCAATGTCTATACTTCCCAGACAGTTTAAAGACTTTCCTATGAAATGGAGGGAGGGAGGGAGCTCAAAAGATCAGAATTGTAGACAATAAATTCTAACCCAAATGCTTTCTTAAGATAAGATAGCTTTGATCTGTTGAGGAATTACAACAGAAGCTAAAATATTCATTGAACAGCTTTAAGACTTCCAACACACAGTTTCCCCCCCCAATAATCATTTATATGTCACTAATTCTGAAAAGGTGATAAGTATTGAGAATATGTCTTAAAAGCATGAGTTACCCACATTTTCCACACCCTTGTACTATTTTAAAGTTAGCACTTATGTTTAGAATTGCTTCCTAACCAGTTTTTATGCTCAAACTACAAGCAATATTCACATACATGGATAAATATTAGCATTAGTGTGTGTGCCTGTGCATTCTCAATGGGTTGTTTAGGAAAGTTTTAAAATGTAAATTTGCTAGCTAATGAATAAAATGTATCCGTAAACTGATGGCAATAGCAATTAAATTTGTAGTGAAGACAAATACTTTTAAAATAATATAAAAGTGTAAGGTTTATTTGAGGAATAGTAAATAGGTTTATTTGAGGGATAGTAAACTGTTCTATCATTAATTGTGACAGTCTGTAATTTGGCTGACTACGAAATCTGTCAGTTATTCTCTTAATAGAGTAAATAGTACATTAATATTTTTGGAGGAAAAAAAACTACAACAGACACAAGAAATACTGTGATTACTCCTCAGTGATTTTTTTCATCCTCAAAGGGAATGGCTCAAACTTGCTGAGAACTAGGGACTCATACATAGTAAAACTTTGCATAACACAGATGAAAAAAGTGAGAACTTCAACATCGATGAAGGAAACTAAGTATCTGGGGATAGGAGAGCTATTCTTGACAGTGTTTCTATTTCATTTACATACCAGTATCAGTGCCAAATCTATTCCTTAGATTTCTTCATGTTCCCCAGCTGCAGGACATTTGCACATGCTCTTACTTCTTTTTTTTTTTTTTTTTTTTTTTTTTTTTTTAAAGATTTTATTTATTTATTTATTTCACAGAGGGAGAGAGATCACAAGGAGGCAGAGAGGCAGGCAGAGAGAGAGGGGGAAGCAGGCTCCCCGCTGAGCAGGGAGCCCGATGCGGGCCTCGATCCCAGGACCCTGAGATCATGACCTGAGCCGAAAGCAGAGGCTTTAACCCACTGAGCCACCCAGGCGCCGCATGCTCTTACTTCTGGTCCCAGAACTCTGTTGATGCAGATCACTGCATTCTCACTATCAATTGCATATTAAAGTTTGTTCAGATATTTTAAAATTAATAACTACACTCTAATTACTGGATCTCAACAAATTATCAGATAGAATCTCTGCCTTGAGAAGCTTAGAAAGATATTTGAAGTGAACTTCCAGGAAGAGTTGCTTTTTTAGACTTCTGAAACAATTGTATCACTTACTCAGATTTTTGGTTTGTTGCTCTGATAAAAGCACTTAAAAGAATTCTTCATGTGCAAGGTACCCTTCTGGGCAGAAAAGAGAAAAGCTAGTCTATTTTCCCATCCCATGTCATTACACTATCTCCCAGCGGAATTGTTTTTGGAGGGAGGAAAACAGAATCAAAGTAGACACAGTGTCTTGTACAATCTCCCTGTGAGTGGGAAGGATGGCAGCACAAAGATATAGTGCCTTTTTCTGCTCTGCAGCAAAAACTCCGCTATTGGATTAAAGGATACTTTTAGTAGCAACTAAGAGAGTCATCCTATTAATTTCTCATGTTTTATAAATGGAAATTAAATAAAATTGAACTATGACAAATATGAGGGGAGAAAAGAATACAATTTTACAATCAAAGTCTACAAGCTATTTTTCTAGGGGGAAAAAGTAATGTTAGCAGGATTCTGGATAGTAAACATGGCATTTCCATCTATTCACTGTGCAGAAAAAAGAATTACACAGTGATTATAAATAAATTTGAAATAAATGTTTCAAGAAAATAAGAGTATCAAAGCTAACTTAAGTATTAAGATTCCATTGCTTAGGGCGCCTGGGTGGCTCAGTGGGTTAAAGCCTCTGCTTTCGGCCCAGGTCATGATCTCAGGGTCCTGGGATCGAGGCCCGCATCGGGCTCTCTGCTCGGCAGGGAGCCTGCTTCCCCCTCTCTCTCTCTCTCTCTGCCTGCCTCTCTGCCTCCTTGTGATCTCTCTCCCGCTGTGAAATAAATAAATAAAATCTTTAAAAAAAAAAAAAAGATTCCATTGCTTAATATGGAAATTATAGACAATAGTTGATATAATATTAATATCTATATGTCAATAAATGAAATTATAATGCAAGTGCTATAATAAAAAAACATAAAATGAAATTTTTAAAAATGTGTCATTATTGGGGCATGTGGGTGGCTCAGTCAGTTAAGCATCCAACTCTTGATTTCGGCTCAGGTCATGATCTCACAGTCCTGATATGGAACCCAGCATCAGGTTCCGTGTTCAGTGCAAAGTCTGTTTATCTCTCTCCCTCCCCACCACTTGCGGCTCGGCTCTCGATCTATTTCTCATAAATAAATAAATAAATAAATAAATAAATAAATAAATAAAATCTTTTTAAAAAATGTGTTTATTAGCATGGTGATTAAGTGCAGACTCTGGACTCAGAGTCCTGGCTTGAATCCTAACTCTGCCACTTGTATGACCTTTGGGGGCGTTGCTTAGTATCTCTGTGCCTCAGTTTCTCAACTGTAAGAGTGGGAGAATATTAAATGAGCTAATTCATGAAACTTGTTTTCAAGAATATTTGCACTCCCTAAAGGCAAACTACCATAATTATTAAAATTATGTAAATGATCACTATTATTAACCACAGAACAGTAAAATAGCCATCTGAATAACATTGTCCGAATCTTTAATGTATTTCATTTCCTTGCTGTTCTTCAAATCACTCAGGGTTACCCCATGGCTTCCCAGGTAAAGTTTATACTCCTCCTGATTATGCCCCCTGCAAAGAACGTCATGATCTTGTTGTAACTTGCAGTTCTCAAATGACTCAGTCACAATCGTTCTTTATCCTGGTCTTTGCTCTTTATTTCTGTCCTTGATATCCTTTTTCACCATTCTTACTCCTCTTCACCTAACTCCAACAAGGGTCCCCTGTAGCACTTTGATTCTTATGTATGTATGTACGTACGTATTATTTCAAATTTTTATTTAAATTCTAGTTAATTAACATATAGTGTAATATTGGTTTCAGGAGTAGAATTTAGTGATTCACTTACACATAACATGCAGTGTTCATCACAAGTGCCTTCTTTAATCCCAATCACCCATTTAGCCCATCCCCCATGCACCTCCCCTCCAGCAAGGCTCAGTTTGTTCTCTATCATTAAGAGTCTCATGATCTGCTTCTCCTCTCTCTCTCTCTTTTTCCTTCCCATATGTTCATCTGTTTTGTTTCTTAAATTCCACCTACGAGCCCTGTAGCACTTTCTTACCGTTACCTTAGCACTATATTGAAATCATCTCTTTGGTAGGCTGACTCTTCCGCCAAAACAAAAGAAGATTGAGGGCATGGATTATATTTCATTTCTACTTTTGTGCCCCGTGAACCTTGGCCAACAACTCCATGATGTGGGCAACAAGAGCAAAAGAAAAAAAAAACTAAATTTCTTGACTGTCTACAGTTCATTGACAAGTCCTTGAAATTGGTAGAGTGACCTTCCTCTAGGAACGTGGCTCTCTGGATGTCGACATTTGGCTAAGGGCAAAAGGCAATCTTAGCTTGACGTTATCCTAACCCCCAAGATCTTGTAAGTCTACTTTAACGTATAAAAGTTCCTTTGGAAAATTCCTTTATCTCTACCCCCTCACCCTAAGATATATGTTAGCTATCATCCTCCAAACACATGGTCTATTGATATGCATCTGAAGGGTCTCGTGACTAAGTTTTTATTAGACAGTAAAAAATGACCTTTCCTTAACAATAGCAGGCCCCCCTCAAGGTCCTGGGAATCTTGCTTCCAAAACGAAAGTCCTTAGAGATTTACACTATCCCTAACCCCCTCCCAACTTGAAAGTATATAATTAGTCACCTGTCACAACCCCAGTGCAACTCTTTCTGCTCATGGATCCTGTCCCCGTGCTTTAATAAAACCCCGTCTTGCACCGAAGATGTCTCAAGAATTCTTTCTTGACCATTTGCTCCAAACTCCAACATTTTCACATCACTTCATATTGTAGAAGTTCAATAAGTGTTTGATAAAGGAATAATTAAGATTATCAATTAATATAAACACACTGGAAATAAGCCTTGTTGTCTTTTTCGAGAGGGAGACTCTATCCTGTCTACACCAGTGGTTCGCAAGCTCAGGAGCAAGTTGGAACCTCTAGGGAACTTTAAAAACAAAACAAAACAAAAAAAACAATGCTCAGAACCTACTAGTTTAATAATAAGAATCTCTGAGAAGTGGTGCTCATACATATACATATATTTTTAAAGGTCCAGGTGATTCTGTTGAAACAACTTAATTGAGAACCCTGGTCTAGAACAACACTGGTTCATAAGAATATTTGTAAACAAAATCTAAAATCCTTGAAGTCTAATTCCCCACCTTTGATGGTATATCTTTAAGAGTTTCTAACTAATGCATATTTAAGTGTTTGTGAAGTTTTAGATGTTATTAATTAATTTTCCAATAATTTTTTTTTAAAGATTTTATTTATTCATTTGACACAGAGAGAGAGATTACAAGTAGGCAGAGAGGCAGGCAGAGAGAGAGGAGAGAGGAGGAAACAGGCTCCCTGCTGAGCAGAGAGCCCGATGTGGGCCTCGATCCCAGGACCCTGGGATCATGACCTGAGCCGAAGGGAGCGGCTTTAACCCACTGAGCCACCCAGGTGCCCTTAATTTTCCAATAATTTTATGTGACTTTATTACCCTATAATCATGGAAGCTATTTTTTGTTTCCATCAGGTAACCTAGATGAGTAGAGCACAACTGTGCCTTCGGGGTTTTATTTAGCTGCAGAATTAGGTTGTTAAGATGTCAGTCCTTAAATGCCCTAACTTCCATTTGGGTCATGGTAAAAAAAAGTCCTGGGTGAATAATAAATTTGAAAATTTATGTAAAAAATTCCTCTCTTGAGTGTGCTATATGCATCAAAAATTCCCAATCACGCCTCCGGTCACTGAAAGTTTTTACTGGTAATTTCCAGGTTCAAATATGCGCTCCTTTTTAGTACTACTTATTATTTAAATTTTAGTCTACCTTTAAACAGTCACTGAAATGTTACAGTTGATTATATCCTCTCCATTAATTAGAGTGAGGAAGATACAGGTGAAGGTGGGGTTTCTTATGCATAATTTCATGGTTGATAAGGATCAAAGTCAGAAAGGTCAGCTAGATTATTAATTATGTTTATGTTATAACAATATTTTATGTCACACAAATATTTAATTCAAATAGCTGTTCTTATTTCCAATCCCTGAGATATGAAAGATACTGGAAACATAGACCTTGATTTTAATCTATTTTTAAATCTATGCCTACTTCATTTTATTATTTTTATTAAGATATAATTGATATACAACATTATATTAGTTTCAAGTGTACAACATAACAACTCAATATTTGAATATATTGCAAAATGATCAACATAGTCTAATTAATATCTGTCACCATACATAGTTAGAAAAACTTTTCTTGTGATGAGAATTTTAAGATTTACTCTCTTAGCAACTTTTTTTTTTATTACATATAATGTATTATTTGCTCCAGGGGTACAGGTCTGTGAATCATTAGGCTTACATATTTCACAGCAATCACCTAGCACAAACCCTCCCCAATATCCATAACCCATCCACCCTGTCCCTACCCTCCCATGCCTCCAATAACCCTCAGTTTGTTTTGTGAGATTAAGAGTCTCTTATGGTTTGTCTCCTTCCTCATCCCATCTTGTTTCATTTTTTTCCTTCCCTACCCCCCACAACCCCCCACCCTGCCCCTCAAATTCCTCATATCTGAGAGATTCTATGATAATTGTCTTTCTCTGATTGACTTATTTCGCTAGTTCCATCCATGTCATTGCAAAAGGCAAGATTTCATTTCTTTTGATGGCTGCATAGTATTCCATTGTACATATATACCACATCTTCTTTATCCATTCATCTGTTGATGGCATCTAGGTTCTTTCCATAGTTTGGTTATTGTGGACATTGCTGTCTTAGTAACTTTCAAATACGCAATACAGTATTATTAACTGTACTGTACCTATTTTAAAAGAGATAATTCTCCATGTCAGGAAAATATTGTTATTAGTGTAAATTTTTCTATCATAGAGATTTTAATGTTCATATCATTACTATTTATACAACAAAGCTTGAAAGTCTTAACAAATAAAACCAATGTAGCCATTTGAGTATTTTGAATTTCCTTTGCATTAGGAATCTGCTCACTTGTTGATCTGTATCAAATTTTCTTATGTTTTCCACGCTCAGTTTCAAAGCTGAAGGTAATTTAATTTTTTAAAATATCTCAAAACAGGTGGATAATGTCAACTTTAACAAATGAATTGTAATAATCTGGTTTATACAGTCAAAAATGAAATTTTCTAAAGGTAAACCAGAAAAATCTTCTAAAATTGGAAGACAAAAATGTAATTTGGGACCACATGTCAGAGAAAACTGGAAAAGTGAAAAGAAATGTTAAATTACTCCCCTCAGCTTCAGTGCTTCAATTCTAAAGCAATACTTACTTTCAACTTAGATATATGTATGTATATGTGTGTGTGTGTGTGTGTGTGTGTATGTATAGAGCTGCTTATGTTACTTCTTTTAAAGGTTTATTTTCATTTTTAGAGAGAGAGAGAGCATAGGGGAAAGGGGCAGAAGAAGATAAAGAGAGAGAATCTCAAGCAGACTGCCCTCTGAGTGTGGAACCTGACAAGGGCCTCAATCCCAGGACCCTGAGATCACAATCTGAGGTAAAATCTAGAGTCAGTTGCTTAACCAACTGAGCTGTCCAGGTGTCCCCAGCAGTATAAGCTACTTTAGAATTGTCTCCTGGGTTTGAATACTATTGCTATTGTATATAATAATTGACAAAATAATTGATGCAATCACACAATATTTGACATCGTGTGAAATCTTATTTTATTTATGTTTTCTTTACCTTCTATAATGTTAAAGAGCTTTTCTCTATATAATCTTAACATCTAACAGTTGGTGAAGGCTGACCTAAACACATTTTGCTCATAAACTCCAGACTCTATGCTTGGTATCAACTTGTATTTCAGGACTACATGACTGAGCTGAGGAAATCTTGAGCTTGCCTCAAGGTATGATTTTGCTGTATTCTCAAAATATAATGTACATTTAAACCACATCAGTATATTGTTAAAATGCAGATTCTGATTCAGAAAGCCAGCTGTATAGATGTGATTCTGCAATTATAATAAATTCAAGTGATAGCCATGTTGTAGTTCCACAGACCGCCTTTGAGTAACAAGAAGTAGAATATTAAGAGTTTTTCAATTTCCTGGATCTTTTAATTCCAATGTTTCATTACATAGATGAGCAGTTCTTAAAAAAAAATTTTTAAGATGGTAATGTTGTCGATAAGCAGACAACATTAAAATTCTATGCATATTTCTTATGACTTCCATGTCCTAAGAAGACATCTTTAGAAAAATCTTTAAAGTAATGAAGGAAAAGGAAGGCAATTACCATTTACATATAATTGATTAACTGGTGACACAGATAACTATTCCAAGTTAATATCAAACATAATATAATTATACTCATTTTAACAAAGATTCTGGCTCTTGCTCTACCACCACAATCTTTAAGACATTTGGCAATTAACAGTGAGCACCAAGTTGTAGCCAGTATGAGTGATAAAACTGGGGCTTTGTGATAGACATAGTGCTGTCAGGACATACAAAGTAAGCCACATGAACAAGGATGAGTGGATTTCAAAGCCTTCAATCAAATCAAATTTTGTACAAAATGCATTCATGTAAAAAATATATATCCCGCAAAGTTCTTTCACATATATATATATATATATATATGTATGTATGTATTTCTCTATCCACTCATCTTTTGACAGACATTTAGATTGTCTCCATTATCTCGGCTATTGCGAACAATGCTGCAATGAACATGGGAGTCCAAATACCATTTGAGATCCATACATTACAGTTAACTAATCCTCCAAGAGCATACAATGGGAAAGGATATTCTCTTCAATAAATCATGTTCGGAAAATTGGACATCTAAATACAGACCAATGAAATTGGACCCTTATGTCACATGGTAAATCAGCTCAAAATGGATGAAAAACTTAAATGTAAGAAACTATAAAACTACCATAAGAAAACATAGGGGAAAAAAATTCTTGACATTGGTCTTGGTGATGTTTTCTTTTGGATATAGCATCAAATATATACAACAAAAGTAGATATACATAGAATTCGGATTGCATCAAACTAAACATCTTCTACACAGCAAAAGAAACTATCAACAGAGTGAAAAAGCAACTTACAAAATAGGAGAAAATGCTTGCAAACCACATATCTGATAAGGGGCAAATATCCAGAATATATGGGGAACTTATACAACTCAACATTAAAAACACAAATAATCTAATTAAAAAGTGGGGAAAGAACCTCAATGTACACTTCTCAAAAGAAGGCACACAGATGGCCAGCAGGTATATGAATACTTGTTCAACATCAAGGATGTGCACATTAAGATTACAATGAGATATTACTTCATACCTGTTAGAATGGCTATTATCATAAAGTCAAAAGATAAATGTTGTCCAGGATAACTACAGTGTTGGCATGAATGTAAATTGGTATAGCCATTGTGGAAACCAGTATAGAGGTTTCTCAGAAAATTCAAATAGAACCCAATGCATTATAGCAATCCCACTTTTGGGTCTTTATCCAAAGGAAATAACAAGCTATTTTTAACATTTGTGTTTATTTTCCTCATTCTGTTTTAATCAAGGATAGTGCCGTGAAGTAAACCCTAAAAATCATTTACAAAATAAATGTTTATTAATTCACATATTTGTTCCCCTGTTTTCCAAAAACAGATGTATTGGTGGGTTTACAATTCCCTCATTGCCTTAATTTTGTTGTTTTTCCCTTAAGTGTGCTGAGTACTTTTACCCCTTTCCTTTTTGTCATATGTTTTCATCATACTATTGCTGTCTTAGGAAGATTTACAAAATAATTACATGAACTTGAATTAACAGGGAAACAGCAATAAAACAAGGTAGGATCAAAATTGAATAAGAATTAAATGATTTGATTAATAACAAATGGGAAAATATTTTGAAAACAATTTAAATATTTGTCCTAACACAAATACAAGCAATGAAATAATAATTATGAAACCAAAACTATAAATGTGAAGTATTTAGAGTAGAAATATAAATGCAATGTAAACAGACTCTGGAGTAATAGATGAAAAATATTTAGATTTGGGGCAAAACTTAGAAATAGGCTATCTTCAAATAATAAGATGAACTTTTTAGATAAGACTTTTTTTTTTATTTGACAGAGAGAGAGAGAGCACAATCAGGGGGAACAGCAGGCAGAGGGAGATGGCGAAGCAGGCTCCACATGGGGCAGGGAGCCCAATGCAGGGTTTGATCCCAGGACCCGGGGATCATGCCCTGAGAAGAAGGTAGGCACTTAACCAACTGAGCCACCCAGGAGCCTGAAGATGAACATATTTATATGACCCCCTAGACTCATTTTTGGAAGAAAAGTATATATTTCTGTAGTAATTCTTTATTTGCTTATTTTGTTTTATTTTGGTTTTATGATGGGTGGTGGGATGGGAAACTCTTGGTCACATCAAGAAAGAAAGAGCCTTTCACAGACTGTCCTCTACACTCCTACTCCCCAGAATCTGAGATGAGTGGGGATGAGGCAAAGGCATCATCTGTAGCAAGTCTCATTACTTTCTTAGACTTTTAAATATATTAAAAAGTATATATTTATATACACTTTATGTAATAAAGTGTATATAAATTTACTTTTTAAGTACTTTATATAACAAAGTATATAATATAATCTACTTTATATAATAAAGTATATACTATTCCCAATTCCCAAATCTCTTGGGGAAATTCACATATTTCCCTTGACTTAAGCTGTTGGAAATGGATGAACACTATCACATTAAAAGGAACCAAATCATTTTTGAATGTTTTGAGAAAGTATCAAAACTCTAATATTTTTAAGGTAGGCATACATGTCTCTGAATAGTAATAATTAACTTCTAATAATTCTCTTAATTATTTTACAGTGTGTGTTCTTCCCTCTGTTTTAACAGATTTGGAATATGTGGCAAAATAACTGAACTTTAGTCTCAGTGTTGCCAATACCCTCTGTCATATCTCCTTTCTCACAAGCCAAAAAGAGTATTGATGAAATAAAGCAGAAAAGCAATGACACTCAGTTGAGTATCTATCATGTTCTAGCCCCTGTGAAAGCAACAATTTTTTTTTAATAATTATTTCTTTAGTTGTAGCTTCATATATTATGAACTCTCTATTGAGGCACTTATTATCAGGGGTAAATTACTTGACATTTTTTACTTTCTTTTGGTATAAACTTCTTAACCTATGAAATAGATTTTATAATAGCTACACATAGAGTTCTCTGATAATTTTTTTTGAAGATTTTATTTATCCATTTATTTGACAGAGAAAAAGAGAGAGAGAGTATACAAGCAGGGAGAGCAGCAAAGGGAGAGGGAGAAGCAGGCTCCCCACTGAGCAGAGAGCCCAATGGGGGGCTGGATCCCAGGACCCTGGGATCATGACCTGAGGTGAAGACAGATGCTTAACTGACTGAGCCACCCAAGTGCCTCGAGTTCTCTGGTAATTAAATGAGTCAATATATTTAAAATACTTGTCAAAGATTCTAGTATATCATAAGCCTTTAACAAATGTTAACTATAAAATTATAATTCCATTATTAATTCTCACAAGTTATTATTATTTGATTCTCATTATATCTGGGTGGATATAATGCCTATTTTTGTTGATAAGGATCTAAGGTTTAAATTTTCAGTAAACTTTCCAGAATTTCCAGAGCATAATAGAAAAGCCAGAATCCAAACTGATATCCATCTGATTCCAATTTCCTATCATGTGCCTGACCTAAAGTTTAATGAAATAAATCTCCAAACTCTACAAGTTGTATATCCTTGATTTAGAATTTTTCCCAAAGAACTATATATAAAACAGTTTTATCTTTCTTATTTCTAGTTCTTAATATTTACACAGATGTATGCCTTTGACTAGAAAAATAAAGTGCATCCAGAGATATATTTATAAGTGGGTGTCATCTCAACCTTCTGTATGGCAGAGATGCATGCATTGTAGTTCTGAGGGGCTTGTAGTTATTCTAAAAATAAACTGTGAATCAATCTCAAATTTTTAGGAATATCTGTGAAGGTTTTGTTTTCACTCAGCAAACAATTTCTAAATTATTTTGTGTATTCTACAGACTCATTTTTGAAAAATCTTAGTAAGATTTTTAAAAAGTCCTTGTAGCCTCCTCAAAAATAGAAAGTACTGGAAATTACATGAAATTCAGGGTTTCATGTGATTTACATTTTTAAATTTCTACAAGAGATATTAAGTTGGTGAAAATATTTTTACTTCATTTATTCATTCATCTTTGCTTTGACATTTTATAGCTTATAAATAATACTAACAAATAGATGCATTACTTATAGTACAATTTAGTCCTGGCAATTTCGCCAGTGAATATTAAGACTTAAAGTAATACTAACACAGAGAGAAGTTAATGACTGATAAGACGAATATGTACTAAGTTTGTATTTGTAAGCCATGCCTATGTGGCTGACTCTGTCACCCAGAGTTGAGAAATTCATGTAACAATCTGGGTAATTTTTCAAATCATTAAACTTTGTTCTCTCTTTTTCTATGAATACTTGACCAGGAGATGTTGAAAACATATTTCGTCTTGCATGGATGCTGCAGAGAATATAAAGTCTTTCCATACATTTTGTTTTTATGCCTACATTCAGTACTTTGCTTTGTTTTAGTTTCTTATTTACCATTATTTAGCAAGAGAAATCCCCTCTTAAACTGAAATGTGGCTGGGCTAGCCTGAGATCTGTTTTGTTGTTGTTGTTGTTTTCTTTTTGGTTTGTTTGTTTTTGTTTTGTTTTTTACTATAATCTTGATTATTTCTAAGTGCCAAGGAGGGAAACAAGATCCAGCAAGACTTTGCCACTGTACAGTAGTCCCGTATTTTGAGTTAAGACTATAGCTCTGCAGGGTTAGGATAAATCTTTGCTTGAATTGGCATCAGTTCAAACTGCACTGGCTCTGTTCCTATACTAGAGCTCCTGCTGTAGATGTCATGGGTGCAGAAGCCAGCTAAAAGCACACTGTACTTTTCATATTCAAGATATTTTTTCCTGAAATTAATGTAACACTCTATGCCAACTCTACTAAAATAAAAAAAAATTTAAAAATTAAAAGATTTTTTCATGATGAATAAAAACTACAGGGTCTTGTATCTGATCAATCCTCCTGGAATTATTGTTCTTTTATGAAAGCCATTCCTTCCAGCACCTATACATGGAAAATATTTATAGATGGGATAACTTTATGAGGACACTAATGTTGGACTTGACACAACTCATATACTTAATCTAACTTATTTTAGAGTTACTATTTCCCATAGAAAACTTGTTAGGGTGGCTGGTGAAGTGAGTGGCAAAGAATTACCCAGAGATTAGAGCAAGAAGCAGGACACAGTTTATTCACTTTCCAAGGGAGGAGAGGGGCCAAATGTCAAGAGAGATAGATGTCAGCCAGAGTTTCAGTCCAGCTGGGCCTATTAAGGGTTTTGTTTGTTTGTTTGTTTGTTCATTTCTTTGTTTGTTTAAGGATGAGAGAGGGTTGCAGTGCTTGGGGAAGGGGAGTGTGGAGAGGGGCTTATGTCTTAGCAAAGTAGAGCAGGAAGTGGCAATTTTTTCCAGGAACTCTGTCCTGGGCTCTGGGGGGATGTGGCTTGTGGTCAGGCTAGAGAAGAATATGTTTTGTAGTTGGGGTCTACTTTCTGAGAATATAGGGCTCCCTGACCTAGAAAAACGAAAAAGAGCTGGGGCCAAGTGCAGACACCTGTGAACTTTGTCTATAACTTGGCTGGAGAGGGGGGGGCACTTTTTGAAAAGAGTCTTTTCAAAAGTGAACTGAAAATTGAGTCAGATATGAATATTTGAAGGAAATTGCACTCACCAGCAGTAAGCAAACAGGTGAGAAGACCTTTAAAAGTTAGTTTCCAGGGATGGGCAAGGAAGAAAACAGCTAGAATAACCTTCTTCCCTATTCCTCTACCATTCCCACTGCTACAAGCGGGTATGGGGAATAGCCAACCAAAGAAGTAATATATGTTTTTATTAGCAAATAACTATGGACTAGAACTTGTGCTAAGTGCTTTACATATATGGTATTATTTGATTTTTTTAAAAGATTTTATTTATTTATTTGACAAAGAGAGAGAGATCACAAGTAGGCAGAGAGGCAGGCAGAGAGAGAGGAGGAAGCAGGCTCCCTGCTGAGCAGGGAGCCCGATGTGGGACTCAATCCCAGGACTCTGAGATCGTGACCTGAGCTGAAGGCAGAGGCTTAACCCACTGAACCACCCAGGCGCCCTTATTTGATTTTTTTTTAATGAAATTTATTTTGAGGGAGAGGGAGTTAGGCTTTTTCCAAGTTGACCAGGATAGAATAATTAATATGAAGAAAGGAAACTAGAAGACAGACATCTATCACCCTGAAGTAGGGCAAAATTTGTGACTTCATCCAAGGAGAATTCACCAACTTACTAAGTTTCATGAGATCCCCTGTTCAGCCAGATGTGTCAGTTTGGTAGTTCTTGGCTTTTGGAACTGGACCTGAGGGTAGAAACAGTGTCAAAATCACTTCATTCTTCCCTTTGTTCCACTTTCCATCGCTTGTTCTATTTCATCTGTCTTACATTTCTCCTGCTTTAAACTGCTGCTGTCTTAGATGTTGCCCATGATGGGCAGATTGGGTAATTTATCTTCAACCAAAGAATTGTCTTTAGCACCAACTGATAAGCACCAATTATTAGGTACTAAAGCATTAACCAAAATAAAAAAAAATGCCAGATTTTTCCTCCAGTCAATTCTTATAAGTTATTTGTACAGAAATCTGGCCCTCTCAAAAATAGGAAGGCAAACCAAAACACTTGGTTGGAATCCTAATAAAGCATGAACAATTGTGTTCAAATAGGTCAAATTAACAATTCACAAATTCCACACTTTGAATAACAATATAGAACAATGAAGCTTAATGTCAATTACTTATTTTGAGTTAGCAAAGATTTTTTATTTTTTTAAAATTTATTTTATTTTCTTTATTTATTTTTAAAAGATTTTATTTATTTATTTGACAGAGAGAGAGAGATCTCTCTCTCTCAAGTAGGCAGAGCAGCAGGCAAAGGGAATGGGGGAAGCAGGCTCCCCACCGAGCCGAGAGCCCGATCCCAGGATCCCGAGATCATGACCTGAGCTGAAGGCAGAGGCTTAATCCACTGAACCACCCAGGTGCCCCTAGATTTTTTAGAGAAGAAAAAGCAAGTGTAATCATTGTAAAAGGCTCAAGTATTAAAAGAAAATTTGGAAGGGACTCGAATCCTTGGGAAAAACTGACAATGTTTATAACTGTCACAGAAACTCACTCATTAAAATTATGAACGTGACAGCATGAATGTAATGAATTTTGACATCTGGTGCATTGCAGTGAAAAAAATGTTACTAAGCAGAATGTCTGAACAATCACTCTTAACTATAACTTTTATATTCTAAGAGTGTCTAATACAATATTAGAAAGGAAAATTATTATATTTTTCCTCTAGACATATAAAAATTTAAACACTCAAGGTTTTTTTTGTCACTTCATTTCTTCAACATTCAAAAACATTTATTGAAGGGAAGCTGTTTAGTATTCACAACTAATAAAGCAAAGGCCCTCTTTTCAAGGAAATTTTATTTTTTTAAATTATTTATTTATTTATTTGACACACAGAGAGAGATCACAAGTAGGCAGAGAGAGAGAGAGGAAGATGCTTCTTCCCTGCCGAGCAGAGAGCCCTGAGACCATGACCTGAGCCGAAGGCAGAGGCATTAACCCACTGAGCCACCCAGGTGCCCAAGGAAATTTTATTCTTAACATTTGTTTCTTTCACTGTCAAAATATAATGTTTTGAAATGAGGTATATAAAGTTGCTCTTTTAATCCTGATAGCATTCCCAAATTGTACCCAAATGTACCCCAAATTCTAAGAATGCCTACTCTGAAAACACAGTACTGCATTGTCAGCAATGATAGTGACTATAATGGCAAATAGAAATTGGTCTCAAAGAGAGATAATTCAATTTGATTATGATGACAAATTATTCCTTCATTATTTTGTCCATTCAAAATTCAGTTGTTTTTTTTTTTAAGTCAAATCTGCAATGTCAATGGGAAGTGAAACACATTTGGGAAACTGACATTTAATATCATCTAGAACTTTAACCTTGATACTACAGATGACCTGCAGAAGATCTGTGGAGTATTTTACAAATGATTGCATGAAATAAGTATACATATAAAGGTTCCCTCAAAGTTGGGGTGAAATAGCTTCTTAACTTCTTTAATAATCTTGTGCTAATGAATCATAAATTCAGACAGGAGGTCTTAAGGGCAGCTAGGGGGAAGAGACATATAGAGGAAGGACCATCAGAATAACGTCAGGCCTGTCCACAGAAACCTGGCAAGCCAGAAAGGGCTGGCAAGACATATTCAGGACATTAAATAAGAAGAACTTGCAGCCAACAATACTTTATCCAGCAAGGCTGACATTCAGAATGGTTGGAGAGGTATAAAGCTTCCAAGACCAGCAAGGTCTAAAAGATTATGTGACCACCAAGCTGGCACTACAAGAAATATAAAAGGGGGTTCTATAAAAGAAGAAAAACCCAAGGGTGACACAGAACAGAAAGTTACAGAAACAATGTATAGAAACAAGGACTTCGCAGGCAACATGATGTCAATAAAAACTTACCTTTCAATAATCACTTTCAATGTGAATGGCCTAAATGCCCCATAAAAAGCACAGGGTTGCAGACTGGATAAAATGACAGGACCTGTCCATATGCTATCTACAAGAGACACATTTTGAACCTAAAGATACATTCAGAATGAAAGTGAAAGGGTGGAGAACAATCTTTCATGCCAATGGGCCTCAAAAGAAAGCTGAGGTAGTGATCCTCATATCAGATAAATTAGATTTTAAGCTAAAGACTGTAGTCAGAGATACAGAAAGACACTACATCATTCGTAAAGGGTCTATCCAACAAGAAGATATAACAATTGTAAATATTTATGCCCCCAATATGGGAGCAGCCAACTACATAAGCCAACTATTTAACAAAATAGTCATATTGATACGAATACATTAATTGTAGGAGACCTTAACACGCCACTCTCGGCAATAGACAGAGCATCTAAACAGAAAATCAACAAAGAAACATGAGGGCGCCTGGGTGGCTCAGTGAGTTAAAGCCTCTGCCTTTGGCTCAGGTCATGATCTCAGGGTCCTGGGATCGAGGCCCGCATCAGGCTCCTTGCTCAGTGGGGAGCCTGCTTCCTCCTCTCTTTCTCTGCCTCTCTGCCTACTTGTGATCTCTCTCTCTCTCTCTGTCAAATAAATAAATAAATAAGTCTTTAAAAAACTAACAACAACAAAAAAAAAAACCCAAAGAACATGAGCTTTGAATGACACATTCGACCAGATGGACCTCATAGATACATACAGAACATTCCACCCTAAAACAACAGAATACTCATTCTTCTCGAGTGCACATAGAACTTTCTCTAGAACAGGTCACAAATCAGGGCTCAACTAATACCAAAAGTTTGAGATTATTCCCCACGTACTCTCAGACCACAATGCATTGAAACTGGAACTCAACCACAAGAAAAAGTTTGGAAAGAATTCAAACACTTCGAAGCTAAAGACCATCCTGCTCAAGAATGTTTGAATAAACCAGGAAACCAAAGAAGACCTTAAATGATTCATGGAAACCAATGAGAATGAAGACACATTGGTCCAAAACCTATGGAATACGGCAAAGGCAGTCCTAAGGGGGAAATACATAACCATCCAAGCCTCAATCAAAAAAAATGAAAGATCCGAAATATACCAACTCTCTTTACACCTTAAGGAACTGCTAAATCAACAACAAATTAAGCCAACCCCATGCACAAGAAGGGAAATAATTAAGATTAGAGCAGAGATCAATGAGTAAGAAACTAGAGATACAGTAGAACACATCAACAAAACTAAACGCTAGTTCTTTGAAAGAATTAATAAGATCGATAAACCACTGGCCAATCTAATCCAAAAGAAAAGAGTACTCAAATTAATGAAATTATGATTGAAAGGGGAGAGATCACAACCAACACCAAGGAAATAGAAACAATCATCTGAAACTATTATCAACAGTTATATGCCAATATGTTAGCAACCTAGAAGAAATGGATATATTCCTGGAAACCTATAAACTTCCAAGACTAAAACAGGAAGAAATTGACAACCTGAATAGACTAATATCTAGTAATGAGATTAAAGCAGTGATCAAAAGCCTCCCAAAAAATAAGAGTCCAGAACCTGATGGATTCCCTAGAGAATTCAGTAATGTGGCAGGATACAAAATCAATGTACAGAAATCAGTTGCTTTCTTATACAATAGTAATGAAGATATAGAAAGGGAAATTAGAGAATCAATTCCATTTACTCTAGCACCAAGAACCATAAGATACTTTGGAATAAACCTAACCAAAGATGTAAAGGATCTGTACTCAAGGAACTACAGAACACTCATGAAAGAAATTGAAAAAGACACAAAAAGACAGAAAAGCATTCCATGCTTGTGGATTGGAAGAATAAACATTGTTAAAATGTCTATACTGACCAGACCAATGTATTCTTTCAATGCCATCCCAATCAAAATTCCACTGGCATTTTTCAAAGTGTTGGAACAAACAATCCTAAAATTTGTATGGAACCAGGAAAGATCCTGAATCACTAAGGAAACGTTGAAAAAGAAAAACAAAGGTGGGGGCAACCCGTTCCCTGATTTCAAGCTTTACTACAAAGCTGTGATCACCAAGACAGCATGGCACTGGCAGAAAAACAGACACATAGACAAATGGAACAGAGTGGAGAGTCCAGATATGGATCCTCAACTCTATGGTCAAATAATCTTTGACAAAGCAGGAAAAAAATATCCAGTGGAAAAATAAGATAGTTTCTTCAATAAATGGTGCTGGGAAAATTGGACAGCGATGTATAGAAGAATGAAATTCGACCATTCTTTCACACCATACACAAAGATAAACTCGAAATGGATCAAAGACCTCAACATGAGGCAGGAATCTATCAAAATCCTAGAGGAGAACATAGGCAGTAATCTCTTTGACATCAGCCACAGCAACTTCTTTTAAGACACGTCTCCAAAGGCAAAGGCAACAAAGGCAAAAATGAACTTTTGGGACTTCATCAAGATAAAAAACTTCTGCACAGCAAAGGAAACAGTCAACAAAACAAAGAGGCAACCCACAGAATGGGAGAAGATATTCACAAATGACACTAGAGACAAAGGACTGATATCCAACATCTATAAAGAACTTCTCAAGCTCAATGGCGAAAAAACAGATAATCATGTCAAAAAATGGGCAGAAGACATGAACAGACACTTCTCCAAAGAAGACATACAAATGGCTAACAGACATGAAAAATTGTTCATCATCACAGGCCATCAGAGAAACTCAAATCAAAACCACATTGAGATACCACCTTACACCAGTTAGAATGGCCAAACAACAGGACAGGAAACAAGTGTTGGAGAGGATGTGGAGAAAGGGGGACCCTCTTACACTGTTGGTGGGAATGCAAGTTGGTGCAGCCGCTTTGGAAAACAGTGTGAAAATTCCTCAAAAAAATAAAAAATAGAGCTACCCTATGACCCTGCGACTGTACTACTGGGTATTTACCCCAAAGATACAGATATAGTGAAAAGAAGGGCCATATGTACCCCAATGTTCATAGCAGCAGTGTCCACAATTGCCAAACTGTGGAAAGAGCCAAGATGCCCTTCAACAGACAAATGGATAAAGAAGATGTGGTCTATGTATTCAATGGAATATTACGTAGCCATCAGAAAGGCTGAATACCCAACTTTTGTATCAACATAGATGGGTCTGAAGGAGATTATGCTGAGTGAAATAAGTCAGGCAGAGAAAGTCTATTTTCATATGGTTTCACTTACTTGTGGAACATAAGGAATAAAATAGAGGACTTTAGGAGAAGGAAAGGAAAAGTGAATTGGGATAAATCGGAGGGGGAGACGAACCATGAGAGACTGTGGACAATGAGAAACAAACTGAGGGTTATGGAGGGGAGGGTGGGGGGATGGGTGAGCCTGGTGGTGGGTATTAAGGAAGGCAGGCATTGCATGGAGCACTGGGTGTGGTGCATAAACAATGAATCTTGGCTCACTGAAAAAATAAAAATTCTTGAACTAATATTTAATTTTTCAAATCATTTTGCTTTAGTAGAAAAAATTAAATATATTTGTATGTATACATTTATACACCTAACCATCCACCCATACTCTCCAAACACATACAAACACATATTACTCTAATGAGTACTATATTAGCTTGATATGTACTATATTAGCTATAGAAAAATAAACATATACTCAAGTATGACTCTGCATTGTCTTTCCACATAACTTCAAAAATTTTTTTAAATGAAATTTATTAAAAAGCATGGCAAAGATCTTTGGCTGCAACCCTGACAGAGTAACTGGACCAGTTTTACCTTTCTAATTAAAGGAACTATTTAAGCTGGGCGAGATTTAAATACTAATATCAGTAGTTTTTGGAAAGTGACCAATATGGACCTATGAAAATTAAGAAAAGAACATCTAAAGTGAGCCTTGGACTTATACAGACTATCCCTGATGGCACTTTCCAAACCATGCCACATGGAATGAGATTGATAGTCTCCCTCAGTAGAAGAAAGAACACCAGAATGTGATGGTTCAGAAGCAGCTGAGATTCAGGAACATGAAGCCAATGATAAAGGAGCTGTAAAAGAGCATCAAAACTCTATGCAGAAATTTTCCTCAAGTCCTTGTCCAACTTCTACTTTGTACTTACACACAAGATTCTAAAATATTTAGCTTGAAAAAAATTTAGAAGCAGAGATATCAAGAAAATTCTGGACTTTAGCCAGAGTATACCTATATTCCAGATGAGACCCCTGAAAGTCTACTCCCTGAGTTATAGCTGTGCTATAGTAGAAAAGACTAATCTGTACAAGTAAGGGGAAAACTAGATGAGACATGGTTTAAGGAGCCTAACACCAAGACTTAGTAGAGCCATGCAATTGAACAGCTAGTCCTCTATGAAAGAAGATATCTTAACCCAGGACCTCAAGAGTCTTTAACCTGAAATATTAAGCATTACAGAATAAAAATGACTAAACATGCTAAGATGTAAGAAAAGATTACATATTAAATAAGTGAATCAACAGAGGCATACCCAAAGAAGATCCAGATATGAGTTAGCGAAGATTCCAAAATAGCTAAAGAAATAGTTACAAAATGGATTAAAGTATAAAATATTTCATAAAAAAGTCAAGTCAATAAAAATAATCCACAGTCTATGACTGCATGATACAATATCTGAAAATAAGAACTGAGTATATTTCATAGCTTGCTGGACATGGTAAAATATAGGGGTAGTGAACTCATAGACAATTAGTAGAAAAATATCCAAGTTAAAATAAAATAGAGAGAAAATATACAAAACAGAATTCAGATGTGTTACATGTGGACATGCTTTTAAAAAATTATAGGACATGCATGTTTGCAATACAAAGAGAGAGAAAGAAATGGAAGAGAAAGTATACATCTAAAGAAGTAGTAGGTAAGACTATTCAAAATCTGATGAAAGATATGAAGTCACAGATTGAAGAATCTCAGGGAAAGCCAACCTAGTCCACTACGAACTTGTTCTCTTTGTATAGAACCTCTTTATTTAAAAACAGTATAGTCAGCTTGGAATTATTGCCATTCTATTGTAAAGTATGTGGTGAATCGTATTCTTGAATTTATTACTAAAAATAGATTTGTACAATAATTTCTTAAATGATCATAGAAACCATGATGTTTAATATATATTGCTAGCTATCCAGACCCTAAAGATGTCAAAAAACAGACCCAAGGTTAATTTGCCTTTGGCTTAAAAGTGATGAACTCCTCCAGTAAAACTGATAAATTGATTGACTATTATTCTCCTGTTTTTCAATATTCAGATGGATATTTTAGTATTATATTTTTATAGAAGAGGTATAAAAAATTTTAGGTATTCAAAACCTTCTATTAATGTAAAAATCATGCACCTATCATCAAAAACATGGGAACATGGAATCCTACTAGAAAAAGTACCCCAAATATAATTATCATCTTTGCTACCTTTGGGTAATAAGTCTACATATACCTCCATGGCCTTCAAAAATTTACAACAAAGATATTAGGATAACTAACACAGAAAATTAAAGTACGAAGTGTCCTACATGAGTTGTAGAGCTGCACTGTCTAATAGAGTAGCCCCTAGTTGCATGTGTTTATTGAGTTCTTGAAATCAGTATTTTTAACATTTTCTTGCTACCTGAAAGGGGTGTATCAGCTACAGCTTTTACATATAGTTGTCATCTGGTCCATTTGAGTAAACTCCATTTGAGTGACCATTTGAATAAAATATTGTCATTGATTTTTTTTACCTGTTTGTTACATTAAATATCCCACAAATATTGTGGATTTGTCTATCTTTCCTCACAATTTTGGCAATTTTTCTTATATATTGTGAAACCTTGATATTAATTGCATATACACTTAGAATTCTTGTACCTTTCGCTAAATAAAAACTTTTTATCTACATGAAGTGACCCTTTTATAAAATTGTCAGTGGTTTTCTAGCAACTGATACAAAATGTTTCTATTTTGCCTTGAAGTCTTGTATAAGAATATAGTGAAATACCTTCTTTTTGGTTGTGGTTAAATGGTATATATATATATTTTTTTTTAATGGTATGCTTTTACCTAATCTTTTACTTTAAGCGTTTTATAATCTCAGGTTTTTGTTGTGTCTTCTTATAGTCAACAGTTATTTTTTTATGCAACCTAACAGTCTTCATCTTTAAATAATTTAGTTCATTTGTAAATAATTAACATTATTGCTAGTATTTCCCAATATATTAATGATTGTCCTAATAATTACAAGTACCTCCTTGACTTATGAAAATGTAATGTTAATTGGTACTTTTACTGACATAATGACGTTGGAAAACTTTAATTCCATTTAGTTTTCTCTTTTTTGTATGTGGTATATTTATAAGGTGTTTTTAAAATATTTATTTATTTGAGAGAGAGGGGTAGAGGAGGGGCAGGGAGAGAATCTCCAGAAGACTCCCTGCTAGACACAGAGTCTGAAACCATAATCCTGAGATCATGACCTGAGCCAAAACCAAGAGTCATATGCTTAACCAACCGAGCCATTCAGGCACACCTAGAAAGTATTTTTATAATGTATCTTCATGAGATATTTCATATAATCAATATCCATTTATATTTATTCACATATTCTCTCTCTCTCTTTTTTTACTTCATTTTCTCACTTATTTCTGTTCTTAAGTCCTGAATGATTTTCTTTTGCCTTGTAAAATCATCTTCTAGTATTTTCTTTAGTGTGGTTCTCATGGTTGTGAATTACCTCTGTTTTTGCTTCTCTAAATTTATTGATATTATCCTTAAAAATATTTTGTAGGGAATAGAAGTCTAATAACATAGTTATTTTCTTTTAGGCTATTAAAATACACCAGGGAGATGTCATATCATATCATATTGAAATAATTATCTTCCCGGGGTGAATTTCTGTATTTACTCTGTTTGCTTTTAAAGTTTTTCCCTTTGTCTTTGGTCTTCTGCAGAGTTGTTATAACTTATCTAGGTGTAGATTTCCTTTTCTTTATCTCTCAGAATTTGTTAGCTTGCTAATTCTATGGCTTGGTGTTTTCATTAGTTTCATGTAATTCCCTGATATTATCTCTTCAAATTTTGTTCTATCACAAGGTTTCTCTCTTCTCCTTCTAGGACTCAAGTCCTTATTGTGTTCTCTATTAATGTTTCCTACCTTCTATGTTTTATTAATTCAGTCTCCTTTCATTACTTTGGATAGTTTCTTCTGATCTATATCCCAGTTCATTTATCTTTTTATTTGTGTCTAATATGCTCTTAAACAATCAATACAATAGACATTTATTTTTATAATATCCAGTTCTATTATTTCTACTCACATCTATTTCATTTCTAAAAATACATTATATTTTTGATTTCCTTTCTGAGAGAGAAAGTTAATATTTTTATACCCATGAATTTTTAGCCTATATATGGTGATTCTGTTACGTGGAGGCAATATAGTCTGTTTGTGCTTTCTGTTTTTTATTTTGGTTCTTCACATAATTGTTTATCATCATATGGCTAAATTATTATTGATTGTGTTCTAGACTATGTATTAAAAAGTTGTTATTTAAAAAAAATAATCTAAGCCTAGAATGATGTCACCTTTCATCTGGGAAGATTTATGTTTGTTTCTCCTAGATGCTAGCAATGCTATAAATCTGGCATCTTCTTAGTCCATGATTAGCCTTGAGATTTATTACAGCATTCAAATGACTCAAATTTGGGCTGCTATCTGACAAGGGATGGTGTATTTCTAGTTTACCTTTTCTCCTAACCTGAAGATCTTTAGGTTTCCAATCTACATCCTGGAACTTTACTAGGGTTTCCCTCTGGGTAGAATCTGGACCTTAATTTGCTTTTCCTCTAACTAAGGGAGGCTATGAAAAGTGCTGTTCAGCCTCTCAATCATCTTTTTGGGTAAGCAAACAGATGCAGAGCAAAAATTGCACTTATTAGCCAATTTCGTTTGAACTCTCTGTGTCTCAATTTTCTCTTGTGCAAAATGAAATAAACATTAGAACATAACTCCTAAAACTGTGATAAGGATTAAATGAGTCAACCATATTAAAGGTCTGGTGCACGGCAAGAGCTGAAATTATTATCTCTCAACATTATCTATAATATTAGGTTCTCTAGAGTAATTTTGGTAAGTTTATTACCATTGCCTGGACAGATAACCACTATAAATCTGACAGATTTATCAACTTTATTCCACAAATATTTTTTGATTAGTTTTATGGGTTAAAGTATTTGTTAATATAGACATTGGAAGCACCTATCTATGGATTTCATAGAATAGTAATAAATATTAATGTACAAAATAGTGAGGGCCAATTGTAGAATTATCAGTAAAGGCATTCAAACATGTCTTGAGTAAGGGACTTCTGAGAAACTTGTTTACTTGATGCCATCTAAATAAATGTGAATTTTATATTTAAAATCTCAGTTATTTCAGGGATAAAGTTACTATATACAATGAAATAGTGAAATTGTGGTGCTAAGGCCTAAATCAATTTCAACTGACTATCATAAACAATCCAAACTAATTAACATTGGAATAGTGAACATTTTTTTTAAGATTTATTTATTTATTTGAGTGGGGAGGGGCAAGGGAGATGGAGAGAGAGTCTTAAGCAGACTCCACACTGAGTGTGAAGCCCAGTGCAGGGTGCTATCTCAGGACCCTGAGATCATGACCTTAAGATCATGACCAGGGATCACGACCCTAAGATTATGACCTGAGCTAAAACCAAGAGTCAGAGGTTTAAGTGACTGCACCACCCAGGCACCCCAGAATAGTGTTTTTTTGTTTTGTTTTGTACTCCTTCGCTAAGCATTAAAAAGTCTTTAGTAAATATAAAGTTAGATAAGAGAGTAACTGCCAACTCAATTTTTAGTTCATATAACTAATATTTTAAAGTCTTAATACTTTACTACATTAAATAAAAAGTATTTCTGAAAGGACAGAAAATCATCATGATTAAAGATAATTTGGATGAAATGCTAACTGATTAGTTCCAGATTCTGTTATACCCTGATATTAGGCATGGCATAATTTTTCATGCTGGGATGTTTCATTCTTTCACACAATTTTCCACTGAATATTTTGATCTTACTCTACATGTCATATTACCAACATGATGAATATTCCAACTGTCTCTATTCAGATTGTCTCTTCAATACCTGTAGCAAGGAAATCAGCATTCTTTGTTAGCAAAGCTCTGAATATCCATTTCAATTTTATAGTGAGACGAACTAACATGAATGTTTATGTCACCTAAGTGATAATCAGGAAAATTTTATTCATGTATTCTCTTAAACTGTACATTTATTAAGGTTCCTGAAATTGTGATTTTCAAGTAGTTTACTTGTGAGATGTAGGACAGTCAAGGTCCTTTACAAGTCAGTCCCTCTCTACCTTGGAATCTAAGAGCATTCCCCTCCCTCCTTCCAAGAAAGCTGCATCCCTAGTAAATAAGGTCTACATTTTTTTATCAAACCAGCAGGAAGATAATTGTGAAATGAAGTGAACTGGTCCACCCAGAGTGCAGGCAATAAGGAAATAATTGTCTATAGATAATTTAAAAACATAATAAGGTCAAATGATATCAGTCTACTTTTTATTATCGCCACGCACTGTCAAACCTAAATAATGTCAATAATAGTATTCAGTCCAAAATATTTTTGTTAGGATAAGCTCTAAATAACTGTAATTATTGCTGTGATGTCCCATAACACCTGACAGCATTCTTTGCACATTGTTTGTGATTAATAGTCTATATTAAATAGATACATACAAGTTCAAGTGAATGAAAAAAATTTCTCCACCTCTACCATGTATTCATTATCCTACAAAACATAGAAAATAAAAGTAATGCTATTGAAAGGGGAAAAAATTTCTAAAGGTAGAAAATACTAAAATTTGTCGATTTCAAATTACTATTTTAAAAATCTAATTGTGAACAAGATCTATTCTTTTGGAAGTGTTATCTTTACCTTTCTGGAATTACACAAAAAATTTAAAACCTCTATTCCATAAAATACTACTAGAAACTATTACTCAGGCTTATCATAACCAATTAATTAAGTAAAGTTCTTTGGGGATATTTATGAATGCTTCTTACTGTTCTATCTTCTACTCTAAATGTTCATGAAGAAATACATTTTGAATACATTTTGTTAATCAATTTATTCTGTAGAATAATTTCTTAACTAGATATTCTAGAGGAGTTTATTGAAAGAACTGAAAATAATTTGCATGTAGCATAATCACAAGTAGTTCTGCATATTTTCATATTTTAAATCATTGCTATCTATCGCCCTCGACAATAGTAATAACTTTTAAGTTTATAAGCCTTGAATTAATAAAAATTTATAAAGCTTATTTAATAGCATTGGCTAATCAGAATAATTAGAGGAGTAAGATTAGGTTCTAAGGCTACAAGGAATAAAATCATATTAAGTACCAGTATTTTTAAATTTTGAAATAACTTGGTTCTTAGCAAGAAAATTATATTGTTATAGAAATGGAGATAAATTCTCCAATGTGCTTCCAACATCACTAAGAAGAGTTAACCTTTGTGAGCAATGGTTTTATGTCAGGGAGTGTTTTAATTGCTTTATTTGCATTATCTTCTTTAATCCTTATTAACAACCCCATGAAGTGGGAACATTGCTATTCTCATTTTATGAAGTGAATGAACATGATAAAAAGTAGAGAAGGAGCCCAAGGCAGCACAGTTCTAAGCAGTTGATACAAATTCAGTCACTTTGACTCCAGAGCTATGTTCTAAAGTCATTGGGGACTAAATGACCTCCAAGTTTAACTGCTGATATTTTCCAGGGTGGTACAACAGTGAATAGAAACTTAGTTTGTTAGTATTTATTTTTATTTTATTTTTAAAATTATTATTATTTTATTATGTTATGTTAGTATTTATTTTTATTATTGTTCATGGGAAAAATCGTTCTTCCAAACAGTGCATAGAAGTCATTAATAAGCTTTTGGGGCTTCTAACTATGACACATTAAAAGTAGAAATCAAGATATATTGAACATCCAGGTAGTTGTGGACAATGGCAGTTATCTAGGTCCCCATTACCCAGTACTTTCTTCAAAAACAAAACAGAACAATAACAAAGAACAAATAATACAAACACACACACACACACACACACACACACACACACACACACACACACACGCAGTGTGCCCTAAGCATAATGTAAAGACAAAGAAAGCACAAACTTAAAAAAAATCTATGATAAAAAACCCAAAGCTAATAATACCAAATCCCATCAAGTAACCCCTCACATACCTATCTGGCCACTCACCTTTGGACAGAACAAGGACAGAGTATGAAAAATTGCAGAGACGAAGAAGAAGCTAACAATAGGCCGAAGGTTGCTATAGCACCACAGATAGAAAGAGAAAGTTGATCTTAAGTGTGAAAACACAAAAATAAATTCCTGTAGAGCAGAGCAGAGGGGACAAAGAAGGAAGCAAAAGGTATATGTGATTTAAAACATCAGTTTTTTAACAGCATATCTTTACAGAGTGAAAAAAAAAGTAAGGCACTCAGGGGCAAATGGGTAATGAAGAAAAAATAAATAAATAAATGAATAAAATTTAGGGTTCAACAAGAAAAAAGAGAATTAAAAAATCAGATAAAAAACTCATTGCCACCAACAAAAGTATCAAACTACAGAAGTTTACTTTGCCACACTAACAGAAAAGGTTTCATTGAGTAAGGAATCTTGGAAACAACCCCAAATTCAAAAAACATAAACAGAAAATAGTAAATCTCTGCAAAGGTATAACAAACTTATAAAAAATGAGATTCAACACTTCTTGGTTAAGGAATCCTGCTTCCTTGTTCTCAAGAAAACCACCATGAAGTAGAATAAACAACAAAACCCAAAGACTATAGGATAATCCAAACTGAATTAAGTAAACACTTAATGATTAAAACAAAAACAAAACAAAACCTGAGCCAGAAATGCAAAAATAAAAACTTGGATAAAAACCAAGATATGAAAAATAATGAAGTGGAATAAAGAGACAAAATTATCTCAGGAATAATTACTAAAGTAGTTAGTAACCAAAGGATGCTAGACTCAAAAATTTAACACGATAGTTAAAGAAAGGCCAGAAAACACCCAAGAGAATGAAATAGAGATAAGGGAAGAACTAAATGGGCCAGAGGAAAAAACGATGGAAAAACTAGACAAACAAAGAATAATATTTATATAAAAGCAGTCTGTGGAGAAGAAAAAAACAATTTAACATTTAAAATTATAACCCAAGAAAACTTTGCAGTAAAAAGAAAGCTTTGAATATAACTACTGAAGGCACCCCCTGAATAAATACATAAATTAACCCCAAACTATTCTGATACATGTTCAAGAAAAATTACTTGACTTCAACAATGAAGAATAGAATTTCAGTGCTTCCAGGCATATGTGTGAGTGTGTGTGTGTGTGTGTGTGTGTGTGCATGAATGTGTGTGTGTATGTAATTATAAGACTGAAAAAAGATGGGAACAAGAGGAGAATACTATCATATAAATATTTTATGTGGTGACAATGTAGAAATATTACAAATAAAAATGGAAAAAGAGAGGAAGAAGATAGTTTAAGAATCTTTTTTATTGCTGTTGTATGGGTAATAGGTATGAATTAAAGGATTAAAAACTGATTAAATTGTAAAATATTAATAAAACAGGAGATGAAGAGATTAAAAATCATGTAAATACTACAGTAAAAATACTTGAGTAAAAAATTCTGCTGGGCTTACAGGTCTTAACAAGACCTACAATAGGGTTATGTGTCAATAAATCTATTTTAACTTTAAAACATTTTTGAGTCAAAAAGGCTTTTAATATACCTAACTACACTACCTCATAAGCTTAGCCTTGCCTATGTTAAATATGCTCAGAACAGTTACATAAGCCCACAGTTGAGCAAAATCATCTAATACACAGCTGATTTTATATAAAGTGTTAAATATATTACGATATTTATTGAATACTGCCTTGAAAGTGAAAAACAGAATGGTAGTATGGATACAGAACGGTTATAAGTGTATGAGTTGCTTACCCTCATGATCACATGGCTCACTGGGAGCTGTGGCTCACTGTGCAGCATCATGACAGCATCTTACCACATATTGCTAGTCTAGGAAAAGATCAAAGTTCAAAATTCGATGTATGCTTTCTACTGAATGCATATAGCTTTTACACATCTTGATGCTGAAAAATCAAATTTCAAACCACAATTCAGGGCCTATCTATATTAGTAAAAATCATTTAAATATAACAAAATACAAATCTTCTTAAATATCGATAATTAGGTTAAGTAAAAAATAAAATACATATCTCATAGAGAAGCATAGCACACATAACACACACAATTATAAAATATTTTGAAAGAGTTAAGAACGCATTAACTCACCTACTAAAAGAAAAAGGATTTCAACTTAGCTCACAATGTACCACCAATTTTATGCTATACACTAAAAATACACTTAGGTGGATTTTAAAAGACTAAAAGAGAACAAAAATATATGGGCAAAATGGAGACAAAAAGAAAGCAGGTATAGTGACCCTTACTAGAAATCAAGCCAAAATACACATTAAACATCACAAAGAAAAGCATATTGTAAAGTTGAAAGTCACCATTCACAAAAAAGTTATGACAGAAAATCTAAAGGAGGGGTAAGGAAATGGATAAAAACACATGTAGTAATAGGAATTTTCATAAACTACTTTAAAAATAAGACAGGACAGAAATAAGTAAGTACATTGGAGACATTAGTAACATATTCATTATGGTGAATTTATGGGTGTCTACCAATATTTACACCTGATAATTGAAGATAACTTCTTTTTAAGCATTCATGTGTCACATTAATCATCTACACAAAATATCATCGAGTTCCACAAAGTAGGTTTATTAAAAATAACAACCTCTCATCATAAACAATAAAATTAGAAAGTATCAACAAAACTGGAAGTTATTAAACAACTCAAAAACAAAAAGGAAATTAAAAAGTCTAATATTAACCAACCAAAGTAAAAAGAAAAATAAAACTGAATTATCTGAATTTATAGTGTATATCAAGGCAGTGATCAGAAGATGATTCATGGCAACAAAATCTTTTTTTAGTTAAAATGAAAGCATTAAAATAAATTTAATAATATTTTATTTTGCTAATAAATTATTATATTAAAATTTTATTTTTAATAAATTTAATATAATTATGAACTCAAACAAGAAAGTAAGTAAATTAAAAAAATAGAGGAAATACCAAAGATAAAAGCCATAACTAATAAAGTAGACAATAGCAAAATAATAGACCTAATTAATACACTAAAAACCTGTTTGGGTTTTTTGTTTTGTTTTGTTTTGTTTAGTTAACTAACTAAACAAATTTCTATGTAATTTAACCAAGGGAAAAAGAGGAGAAAGTACAAGCACAAAAAATGAGAGATGTCAGAGAAATATAACCATTGAAAGGGAAATTTTTTTTGAAAGGGAAAATATTTTAATAACTCATGAGACTATTTTTCTACACACTGTGCAAATAACTTTGAACGATTAAAAAAATTACCATTTGGTAGACACCACAATAATAATTGTCTTAGGCAAGAATCATCAATAGACACTTAAGTGTGTGGGTTAAGTAAGATGAAAAACAGGATATTTACTTAATCTCAAATATTTCCCCAGTACATCCTTACTAATTGCAAAGGGGATAGTGTAATGGAGAAAACTGAATCACACCCCCTTTATACAAAAGGAGTTAATAAAAATTAACACCCAAAATGAAACAGATCAACATCATGTGACCAGATGAACTAAGGAAGGTAAGCCATCCCTTACTGCGTTCTTTTCAAAAGCATGTGACCTGAATTTAGTCATGATGAAACTTCAGACAAGAAAATTGATAAATATTCTACAAAATAACTGCCCAGAACCTACAACACTAACATGGCTGTGAAAGACAAAGACAAAGAAACTACCTTACTTTAAAATGAGGCATAACTAAATGCACTGTTATCTTGGATTAGATTCTGATCTAGCAAAAGAACATCAGAAGGATAATTCATGAATTTCAAATAAACTCTTTAGAACTAGAACTCTATAGAGTTAAAGCATTGTTAATTTACTGGTTTTGAGAACTGAACTGCATTATAGAGGATGTTAACATTCGAGGAAGCTGGGTGGCAGGTATATAGAGATCCTTTGTAATATTTTTTTGCAAACCCAAAAGCTAAAAACTAAAAATATAATGAAAAATTAAGCAAAAAAATTCAATTTTTAAAATCTAGAGTTATAAAAATAATAAATTAATTTTGGATATGGGAAAGCTATTTTTTCTAGATAAACTAAAAAATTGATCAACTTTACTATGATGTAAAAGTAAATGTTGATTTGACAAAGAACTTATATTTATTTCAGGGTTATAAGTCAAGGAAAAGGATATTAAAGAATGAAAATGTGTTACTATATAGATAAATAGAGTGCAATAACTTGACATAAACATAAAGTTCTGTCAGGAGGTATAAAAGTAATTCACTTAAGAAAAACAATGAAAGAGTGCCTGGGTGGCTCAGTGGGTTAAAGCCTCTGCCTTCAGCTGAGGTCATGATCTTGGGGTCCTGGGATCAAGCCCCGCATCGGGCTCTCTGCTCAGCAGGGAGCCTGCTTCCTCCTCTTTCTGCCTGCCTCTCTGCCTACTTGTGATCTCTCTCTCTCTCTCTCTCTCTCTCTGTCAAGTAAAAACAAAACAAAACAAAACAAAAAAACAATGAAGATAATTAATAAGATATATTTTAAGGGACCTCAAATAAAGACTGAATTTTTTTGTCATTTAACCAGTGGGAAGTTTAAATCATCTGTTTTTATCTACTTATTATGTTATTATTTAAAAAACACATTTGTATATGATTGAATTTTATCCACACAAATAATAGTTTTGCTTTGTAAAAGACAAAAACTTCAAATTTTACCAATCTATAGCTTCAGTTTTTTGGGGTTTTTTTAATTGTTGTTGTTTTGGGGGGTTTTTTGTTGTTGTTTTTTTTGTTATTTATGAGGAAAGAATGGATAATTTAAGGGGATGATAAAAAGTTTTAATTACTCACTTGCCTATACAATTAACACCATAAAGACGAGAAGGAATATTGTCTTTGGGTTGTCCTAGGAAGCTTTATTTAAAGTAGTTATTATGAATTTAAGAAAACTATATAGTTCTAAAACCCACAAAAAGTTGAACTGTCAATTTAAGTAGCAAAGCATTTTAAATCTGTGTTTTAAATCTATATTTTAAAAGTGTTAATAAAGGGTTATCTCTAGCTGACAAATTACTGTATGCCAGCTCAAAGCTCCTTAATTATCCTGAAAAACAACAGCCTTTGTCTCGTTTACTCTGACAACCCACCTGCACGTAATTGAGTTTAGCTTCCACTGTTTCTCCTAAGATTTAGAGGATTTTAAAACTGTGCATTACCGTGTGATATTAAAGTTGATGCAATGCAATTTCATACACATAAAGTTCAGTCAGAAGATTTAAAAGTAAATCACTTGAGATAAAATAAAGATGATTTTTAAACAAATCTTGCAGAAGGACCATGAACTTACAGTAAAATCCAAGGTGTACAAGGCAAAATATGAGCATATAAAATTTGTCTATAAGACCAAGCTCTTAAAATTGGGGGAACATAAATCAATATTTATTGTGGAATTAAGAGCTATCCCCTACGTGTGGCAAACTTCCTGTGCCTCACAACATGATGACAGGCCACAAAATATATTAAACACATCAGTAATGCTAAAAACATCACCAGAACATCTACTTGTGTGTTAAAGAGACAAAAGCAATTCATTATCATCACGAGACAATTATCATCAGGGTTGAGGCTGAACAAACACCTGTCAAGGGTACATCAAAACACATGATGTTTTCACTTGAACATGGAGAACAGTGTTCATATTTTTCTTAAAAATTATAGGACAATTTCAACACAAAATGTTAGGAGTTTGACCATTTTAATCAACTCTTTCTTAGAAAAAATGGAATAATCTCAAATTAATAGTCCTGAGGAAGCCCTCGTCAAATTATGTTTGCACAAAGATGGGATTATAAAAGGATGTATTTTTAAAAATTCCTATCTATATATATTAAATATATAAGTAAAGAAAGCAGCAATGTTTAAAAGCCCATCATATGGGAAAGAGTAGAAGTTATATGGGACATTTTTTAAAGCTCATTTTCTCCTTGGTAAAGCTGAAATAAATTACCCAGAGCTCTTTGGCATGTTGTCACTCTAAGAAGGATGAACGTATCTATATTTTCCAGGTTAATTGTTCCAGAGTAATTATTAAAAGTGCCCTCATTTGTTCTCAAAATGCCCCAGTTTAGACAATACGTTAGACACCTGCATGTTTAAGGCAAATGTAATATTTTTTGCCTCCTGTCACTTAAGGAAATGAAGCTCATTTATTGGAGAAATGAAAGGAAGATAACTCCTTGACTTCTTTGGGAACCTTGTTACTTATATTATGGTCAGCAAACCAGTAGGGCTGGCAACACCTCAAAGCTTGTTAGAAGCACAAAAAATGAGGCCATCTTAGACTTGCTGATCCTGAATTTTTAACAAGATTCAAAGTGACTTATATGCATATTTTAATTTAGGGGCACTGTTTACAAGTCCTCTAGATGGAAAGGTCCCTGAACCTGAGCTTGCTTCCCCTCTGAATTCGTATGGGCTATTGACAACAACCAGTTAATGACTTCTTCTAGGTCTTGGCTGGACAGTGTCAGTACCCATCACTTCCAACCCAAAGATTACTGATGGAGAAGGACTTTCAAGATGAATTCCTAACATAGGTCAATATAGAACATACAACTACATGTAATAACCACAGTGCCTCTTCCAGCCCTGGGGATCAGTGTGGTCATTACCCTCAAAGCAGTTATATAAGAAACTAGGATGGGGTGGAGTGGTAGGGTGTTGCCTCATTGGCTTCTTTCCCCAAAAGACCCAGATGTGAGGGGAAGTGTTCCAACATATACTGGATGGGAGACTTTCTTACTTGGGAAACCACATTTTATGAAACAGACTATCCTTTTGGTTAGATAGGATTAACTTCAAAACATGCTTTGTTGTTGTTTGTCATACATTTTGAACTAGAGCCATTACTGAAGTGTGCCATTGGAATATATTTCCACCCCAGGGTATGTCAGGGATGGGGTTGTAGGGGTCAAGTTCAGTAGATGGGGCATGAAAATTGTTACCTGCAAAGGAAGATTTGTATAAAAAGCCCTAAACTGGGTTCATGTTTTTCTCTTCAATTCTCTAAAACAGGTAATCATAATAAAAGATTTAGAAATGTTCTTAATAATAGTAAACTTTGCAAGCTGCCATTGCTGCAAGCTACTTTTCAGATCTTTCTTTTCCTCAGGCATCAAATATGGAGAATCTATCCACCAATGAGTCTTTAAAATGCTTCTTGTGATCACCAGATGAAGAGACATCATTCAGAAGAGTGACAAGTCTAAAAGCAATTAATAGCTAGAGGGAAAGGAAAGAAAGAAAGAAAGAAAGAAAGAAAAAGAAAGAAAGAAAGAAAGAAAGAAAGAAAGAAAGAAAGAAAGAAAGAAAGAAAGAAAGAAAGAAAGAAAGAAAAGAAAGAAAGGAAGGGAGGA
>LNAC01000507.1:682022-799099 GCA_002007465.1 Ailurus styani | reverse complement strand
GAAGGAAGGAAGGAAGGAAGGAAGGAAGGAAGGAAGGAAGGAAGGAAGGAAGGAAGGAAGAAAAAGAAAGGTCTCCAATCAAATGGGCATGGAAAAGCAAATAACACAGAGGGTAAACCAGGCACTTAAAGAAACATTTAGAAGCAGTGCTTTTATCTCTTCTTCTCCTTCTTGTTCTTCCCCTTCTCCTCCTTCTTTTCTTTTCTTTTCTNTTTTTTTTTTTTTTTTTCTTTTTTTTTTTTTTTTTTTTTTTTTGCTAAAACTCTCCACAATATCTTAAGAAAATGTAAGTACAGAGGTAAGCTATACAAGGTCGATGTCTTGCATAGGTGATCTTGTTTTCCAGGGCATAAGAGTTATTACAGTTCCTTAATAAAGAAGACAGAACACTATTATCTCAGTTGTATATGCGTGTAAAATTGTATTGTTCTGGTAATCTTTTGGAATCTAGTTGTGATAATCATCAAGTCCTGGGGTATAATTGCTAAGAATCCCTATATTTAAATATTTAATCATCCTTATCTCATTAGCATCAAGTTTTCAGGTATCCAAAAGGAAAAAAAAAGAAGGCTCTAAGTAGCTTGCCTTAGAGAATTCAGACGAATAAAACTTAATTTCCCCTAAGGGCTCCATATATTACAATAAATTATCAGAAGCATTTTATAATGCAAATTCGATAAGTCTACCAATAGCAGAATTAATATTATAGTGCATTATTTCCCAATTAAAGTTTTATTTGGGTTATTTTGTTAGTTTTTCAAAGGGAAGGTAAAGATGGTAAAATCCATGTAATGAAGAGATGAATGATGTGAGGATATTGGGAATGAAAAGAGGATATTTAATGTCTAAAATAACATACATATCAAATATCATAACAACAATATATCCAAATAATGGGCTAAAGGACTGATTTGTCTTCAGCTACAGATATCATCCTAAAAATCAAACATGAATATTTTCCATCCCATCTCCTTTGATTCTTTTAAAGGAACTGATGATTTCTCTAGTAAAATTCTATGCCTTAAGAACAAGCGATGCCTTGAACAGTGTAGGGTCCCTCTGGTAGAAAAAGGGGAATTGTATCTCTATTAAAAAAAAAAAAGAAGCAGAACAACTTAAATTCTAGGTCAACTTGTACTCTAATGTAGGTTACTAAAAATGTTGCTCACAATGTGAGACATAAATAATAAGCCTGAAAGCAAGAGGCAGGACCTTAGAGTAAAGAATTCCTTTCCTTTTATTGTCCCACTTCCCTTTCTTCTTTCATACACAACCAGCTCTCCCCCCAAATCACTTGCCCTATTTCTCTCCACCGTCACCCTCTAACTGCTCTTACACCTCCTGTTTGGTGCCAAGTGTCACAATGCCAGCCGTCCTTCAATCCCACCTTTTTGTTCACTATTGATCAAAAATAAATTTCTACAACCCCAGTAAGGAAATGTAAACATATAAACTGCAAAGAATCAAGAGGTTCTATCCTCCTCAAGGCTTAACCCATTTGATTTCTTAAAATGGGGCTTATTGCTATGGAGGGCTGACTAGAAACGTGGTATAAGAAAAATTCACAGCCAACAGAACTGGAGATTTCATCAACTGATGAAAGTGCCCTAAACTCATTTTGAGGAGATCTTATGATTTTATTAAGTTATCAAATAGCATTTAATAAGTGAGCTTTTTCTAAACACCACATCATATCCCTGCATAGCTAAAATGTTAGTAACCTTTAAAAGGAATTTCACACTCTGTGCCCTTTCCTTCATAAAATATTTAAAAATACCTTTTTAATTTTCTTTCACTATATTCTAAATGTCTATGATTGCACATCAAACTTGTTGTTTAGTGATTCAAAGGATCTCTCCATTTTTAAAATCCCTTCTTTCTAAAAGTATAATCAAGTATATCAATATATTAGTATGTTTCTTTGAAAATCTAATAACTTTGGGAATTTAATGTGATAAAATAAATGTCAGTTTGCTATTTTATAAATATTAAAATATATAAACTCTTATTAATTTGATACCTAATTTAAATTTAAATCTTTTATGTAATTCAGTATTGGACTATAGGTGATATTTATAAATTGTAAATGTATCCTTTTCATATTCCCATTTTTCAAGCATATTTTGAATTAGAGACATAATATTCACTTTTCTCCTTCTTTATCATGGAGAAAACAAAGATTCAATAATCAGTTTGCTTATCCTTGAAAAGTTCATTGTTCAAAGGACAGATGACATAAATAGTATAGTATAATGTGAGTGGTATACAATTATAAATGCTCCAGTCCAGCACAAGAGTCAGCTAGGAAAAATAATTATGGTAGATTTCTTGGAAAAGGTGATAGATATTTATCTTGGGTCTTGCCAGATGGGAAGAAATATTGAGGGTATCAAGAGCCAGAGGACATTCTAAGCAGAAGGAAAGTATGGTTGAATGTGTAGAGATAGGAAATGATACTATGTTTTGAAAAGAAACGTAAGAGTTTTTTTGTAATTTGCAAGATATATTTGGATTTTGTTTGAAGAAGCGACTAAGGACAAAGAATGGAATGTGTGTAACTTATCAAGGGCTTTTTTCATAGCAAACTGGGAGCCAGTAAAGATAACTGAAGAGGAGACAGACAAGCAGTTTTGTTTTGTTTTGTTTTGTTTTGTTTTTTAATTATTTCAGAGAGTATTTTGAAGAACTTGGACAGAGCATTTTGAAGTCTGAGCAGGCAGCACAATCATGAGGTGGCTGCAAAATTCCAATGAAAGATGGGGTTTAGAAGTAGAGTAAAATGTGATGCACCAGGTCAGGAATCAGTGAAGCTGTCAATCTGGCCACTAACATATTCCATACTGTGGGTGAGAGGGGACTGTGAAAATGAGTTGATGATAAAGATAGTAATCCTAGTTGATAATACAGGAGGAAGAACAAGTAAGTAAAGTACATTTTGGAGTGCTGGGCTACCCCAGATATGTCATCTCCATCCTTGACAGGTGTCAAGCACCAGCTCTCAGAGTAAGGCCTCCCTTCCCTTGAAATTGACAAAGGAAAGTCCCCAACACTGAGACTAAGATGATATTTCCTTCACTTGATCATTCATCAGAAAGATCAAAAAAGAGCCCCAGATACGCATCCATCCTACCCCCAACCACACATCATAGCCATCCCCATTTGCCTTGAGTCAACCAGAATCAAATTCGTGATGTTCTTCAGGTCCCTTTTTATGTTAGTCACTGAAAGAATGCTCAACACATAGCTCACTGCTGACCTTATGTGCACTGAGTTCCTTTAGACTATAAACATTGCCTATGTGGTTTCTTCCTACTGAACTCCCAACTGCTGAAATTATTTGTGATGCTGTAGAGAACTCATGTTCCATCATCAGTAAAATCTCTTATTTCCAAATCTGTCCTGAGTGTTCCTTTACTGACTTACTTTAATAAGAATGTGGTTCCCCCTAAAGATACTGCTTTCCTGGCTGTTTTCTTGATTGCTATTTTTTTTCTCCTACGGCCACCATACTATAGTCCCATCCAGACTATTTTTATTTTTCACCAAAAAGCACTGCCTCAGCTTTGAATCTTATGTCATCCACCAGAGTTTATTATCTCAAAATAATACCTTTCCCTCCCACCTTTGGTTGTAGTCATCTGCTGATCCTCATTTTCTTCATAATTTTTGGCTTCTGGGGCAATGTCATTCCTTCAAGAGTCTTTGAGATTCTTTGAGAGGTTTCAAAAAGCCTGTTTATTTTTGTCCAGTGTACTCCTCTGTTCTAAAGATCATGTCCTTCCCATTACTCCACCATTCCTTCCCATTACCAATCATTATAGTCATTACCAACACCTGCAATACTTCATAATTTCAGTTTCACAAACCTGACTGTATCCAGTTCATTCAGTATAGTATATCAATTCCAGTAAAGCACCCACCAAAGCATCCAACTCATAGATTTTACTCTCTTACTGTCACTCACTCAATTTGCCCCTTCTTTCTAGCTTATTTACCTTCAATCCACGACCAATAATTCAAATCAGTCTTTTGCATTCAACCTCAAAAATCTTGACCTTCTCTTTCCTTGTTAATATTTTCTTGGCAGGGCCCCTGAGTCGCTCAAATGATTGGGTGTCTGTCTTCAGCTCAGGTGGTGATCCCAGGGTCCTGGGATTGAGCCCCACATTGGGCTCCCTGGTTGGTGGGGATCCTGCTTCTCCCTCTCCTTCTACTATTCCTCATGCTTGTGCTCTCTCACTCTCTCTGTCAAGTAGTCAAATAAAAAATCTTTTTAAAAAAAGTATTTTCTTGGCAAAAATCTCAAATCTAAGTCCAAATTTCCATCTAGTATCTCCTATATCTGAATGTGTATTAAGAGAAACAAAATCATGCTTATTTTCCTGATATTGAGATCACAAAAAAATGGCAACTTTTCTTAATGATGGGTAATAACCACACTACATTTCCCTAACCCATTTACTTTCATAATCAGATGTCCAGCTCACATCTATTCCCATTCCCTCAATTGACACATTAAGAAATGTGTCAAAGTTGGGCGCCTGGGTGGCTCAGTGGGTTAAAGCCTCTGCCTTCAGCTCAGGTCATGATCTCAGGGTCCTGGGATCAAGGCCCGCATTGGGCTCTCTGCTCAGCGGGAAGCCTACTTCCTCCTCTCTGTCTGCCTGCCTCTCAGCCTACTTGTGATCTCTCTCTCTCTCTCTGTCAAATAAATAAATAAATAAAATCTTTTAAAAAAATGTGTCAAAGTTAACAAAGTTAACCCTAATTTATTTGTATGAATAAAATTAACATTCATTAAATTTTAATTTAATAAATTTGAACATTTATTAAAATGTATAAAATTAAAGCATTTGTCAGTCAGACATATTGCAAACCAAGAAATCTCCTTCCTTCTGTCAATTATTTCTCTAAAAGTAAAACTATTGCCAGGAGTCTAAGAAGAAGGGGGTTGGTGAACATGCCTAATATCTACAGTCTGAGCTTGGAAAATATAAGGAATAGTAGGGAAAGGACAGGGATGAGAAATTCTAGCTCAAACTGCACTCTTCCCAATTCAAGTTTAATGTTAGTAAAAGAATCAGATCTCTGTGAAGAAGCACAACATAAATTTTAACAGAAAACTTTGACCTTTCCTCATCAATAAATCTATGTGATATTACTGTTCTTAAATTTTTGTGCATATATTATTTTTATATGTTTAGATGAACTTTATAGAACAGTAAACTTCTTCCTAACTACTGGATATAACTTTAACTAAACAAGTTTGTATTAAAACAATTTTAAATATAAGCTAGTGTTGTATTAATTTCTATTTGGTATATGTAACTTATATCCTCCTATTACTCTTGTTAAATCATTTTATTCAATAGCAATTACTAAACAAAATTATTTTTATATAATATATTAAATTAAATACAAACATATTTAAAATAAAAAAAGCTAGCTGAGTTAATGTACATTTTGAACAAATTTTTTCTTTAATAACCATGGTAAAGATCAATATATTTCCATTTAGTACATTTATTGAATATCTATCATTTGCAGTGCATTATTTTGGATGCTGTTTGGAATATGAAAGCCTGATAGTATACTGCATTGAACTCAATTTTGTAAAGGAAATAAAATACAATAATATTTATTAAAGTAAAAAGGTAATCTGGGATATGAGCTAAAGAAGAGGTATTAATGATCTCCAATGGGTGTCATCAGGATAAAGATGCTCTTCCTGCTAACGAATCCAGACAGGAGTCATACATATTATATGCCTATGGTATTCCAGAGATAGGTTAAACATACACTTTCTTATTCAATATAAAAGCATTTTATAAGGAAATGTAGATGTTAGACTTATTTTGTTGATAAGAATATTTTTTAAATCAGTTCTTAGTCTTAATTTTCTTAGCCAATAAATAGGATATGTGGAAGTAGAAAATAGTTGTCTCATTTCAAATGTCATGCTCTTTCACCTCCTACAGTTTATGCAGAAGTTATTATTTGAGCTGAATCTGAAAGAAGAGTGAAAATTAAATATGGAAAATGGGAAGAAGAGAGGGAATTTTCAATTCAAGAAGGAGATGAGCAAAGCTGAAGTCAGGAAGTTTGAGGTTTGATGTGTATAATAATGGGTGTTTTTCTCTAGTTGGATATAAGATACATGAAGAGAAGTAGAATGATAGAGCTTTGAAAAATTTATTCGTGCCCAGATCACAAGCACCTTTGAACTCTGGAATGAAGACTATACTTTATTCCAGAGGTAATTGGAAGTTCTTTTAAGTTTTTAATTAGATAAAAATAAATATGTGGAACTCTACTTAAGAATTATGACATTAAAAATGGAGGTGATTATCTCTGAAAGAGAGTTAATTAGAACATGAAATAAAGTAAGTGGAAGGCAGTAGTGTGAACAAATGAAAAAGGAATTTCAAAAGCAGGGACATTCTCATCTAGGGAAAAAGATGTATTATTGGAACTTTGTCAGATATTAAAAATGAAAATTGAGAATTAATCAACAAATTGATAAATTGTTTAATTCTAGATTAGTAGGAATAAGAAATCTTTAAAAAGTTTGAAAAATTAAGAAACCTATAAAATGAAAAATCATTGAAAACTGATGATGTTAGGAATCCAAACAAATGTAAGGAGGTATTAAAAAAATGGTATCAAATAACCAAGTCCCTTTAAAGAAAATAAATATGATGACTTTTCTAAAAAAACATACATTCTGCTTTAGAGTCATTTATTAGATAAAATAAAACTGAGTATTTGGAAAAGATATTGAGGGAATTGTCAAAATTATAAAACACATAAAAACAAAACAAGATAAAAAATATTAAGATTATACATCATAAAATCATCTCAAAATATAAATGTAAAAGTCGCAAGAATTTCAAATAAAAATTTCCAGAGATACACGTTAACAGGTAATGCCCACTTATATTCTCAATTTTGGAGTATCATGTTAACTATGAACACTAAAGAATAACAGAATACTTCCTCAAAAAACTGATTTTTAACCAACCAACAAATACTTATCCAAAAACAAAGCTGCAAAATCAATACTAGTTTAACTAAAATACTTGAACAGTGTAAAAGATCAAGATAGCTGTAAATGAGAAGAAAATTACTATTATTTTTCCCATTAAGTCATTTATATCAGCATAGTGTTATGAACTGAATTCTTAACTTGGGATCAGGAAATCTCATCTCAGTTCTGGATTTAATTAGCTAGTTATATTAGTCATGCCAATTTCTCTGCAGTTTCTTTCTGTATTTGTAAAACTGGAACAAATTGAAGTAAGAGGGTTAAATATCAACATAATACTTTCAGTAAAAAACATTAAAACTACCTTAAAATTTTTCCAACTAATTATTAAATTTGAAGAGGATACTTATAGATGTGAAATTCAGAAAGCATTTCTTTCATTTCTCAAATAAAAATGCATATCCTATTATCTCCAAAGGATGATTGTTCCCATAACGGGCAATGATATCCCAAAATGATCGTTTGATTTATTTTCAAATATTTTAATATTTAGTAAGTTCATCCTGCAACTGAACCTAATTTAGCCATGACATATAATTTTTCAATAAATTTTAGTGTTAGCTAATGTTAGAATTTTTGCACCTGTGTTTATGATTGAGCTTCATCTTTGGTGCTTTCATCTCAATCTTTTTTTTACTTATTTTGATATCAATGTTATGGTAGTCTCATAAAATAGGCTCAGATTGTTCACTTTTCTCCTTGAAAAATGTGTATGCTATCACAATTGATTTATTCTTCAAATGTTTTAGAATCCACTGGTATGCCATTATGGGTTGTTTTTCATTTATGGGAAGATTTTTAAACTACTGAATTAATTATTCTAATTGTTATCTACTTCAGACTTCATATTTCTTCTTCAGTTAATTTTGGTAACAGAGTTGTTCATTTCATCTAAATTTCAAAATGCATCGACATCAGGTTAATAATATCGTCCTATCACATTTATCTTTGCCACACCTGGCATTATGTCCTCTTTTCATTTCTAATGGAGATTATTTATATAATCACTATTTTCCCTTGATGAACCCTGCTAGATATTGACCTAGTTTATGTTATTTTACACTTAAGAATAAACTTTGGCTAATGTGATTCTGATTATTATATGTTTGTTTCATAATTTATTATTTTCTGTACTTTTATTTATCCTTCCTTTTACTTTCCTAATTTTCATTCATCCATCTTTATTTTTTCCTTTTTTTTAAGATTTTTATTTATTTATTTGACAGAGAGAGAGATCACAAGTAGGCAGATAGGCAGGCAGAGAGGGGGAAGCAGGCCCTCCACTGAGCAGAGAGCCTGAGGTGGGCTGAGATCATGACCTGAACAGAAAGCAGAGGCTTAACCCACTGAGCCCAGGCGCCTCTATTTTTTTTCCCTTTCATATCAAATATATACATTTCCTTTTAGCATTGCTTTAACTGCATCTCACAAGTATTGATATGGAGTGCTTCTGCTATTTGTCAGCTCTCCATATGTCCTAATTTCCATTATGATTTTATTTTATTTTTTATTCAGATTTCTATTTATTTTTTTGAGAGAGAGAGCAGGAGGAAGAGCAGAAGAAGAGGGACAAGCAGATCACTGCTGAGGGTGGAGCCTTCCACAGAGCTCCATCCCACCAAACAGAGATCATGACCAGAGCCAAAATCAAGAGTCAGAGTCTTAACTGACCGAGCCACCCAGGGTCCCTCCATTATGATTTTAAATTGAATAAGAAATTATTTCCTAGTACATTTTATTTTTTAAATTAAGTGGGATTTGCTTTTATTCTCTTTTATTATATAATAAGTTTCATTATATTATTGTCAGTATACATTGTCTGAAGGATATCAATCTGGAAATTAGATTTTTTCTAATATAATCCTTTAGTGCTCTAAACTTCCCTCTGATAAATATTTTAGCTACATAGTACAAATTTTGCTTTGTTGTGTTTTCATTTTTATTCCATTCAAAATACTGTCTAAATTTTCTTTTAAATTTTCTTTGACCTATAGGTCATTCAGAAATTTTCTAGTTTCTACATATTTGGATTTTTTTTTTAGTTATCTTTCTGTTATTGATTTTTATATTAATTATTTTGGTCAGAAAATATTCTTTGTATAATCTGAATCCTTTAAACTTGTCATATGACAAAGATATGGTCTATCTTGTTAAATATTTTTGTTCACTTTAAAAAGATGTACATTCTGCAGTTTTGGAATAGATTGTTCCATAAATTCCAATTAGGACAACTTTTTTTGATGGGGTTTGTCAAGTCTTATATATCATTACCGATTTATTTAAACTATTAAGAGCAGGGTGCTGAAATCTCAGATTATAATTGTGGGTTTGTCCATCTTTTGTAGTTTCGTAACATTCGCTTCATTTATTCTGACAGTGTTATAAATTGCATATGCCATTAGAATTATGTCCTCTTGATGAACTGATTTCAGTATTAGTTGTTTTTTGTTGCATAACAAATGATTCCAGAAATCAGCAGTTTAAAAAATTAAAAAATTGATTATCTCATGAGTATGTGAGTCAGAAACCTGGGCATCTCTTAGTTGGGTGCTTCTGTCTCAAGATCTCTCATTCATTTTCAGCCAAACATTAATATAATTATGGCAATGGTATCATGTGAAAGCTTGACTATGGAGGGGGATCCACTTTCAAGCTTACTCACATGGTCACTGGCAGTCGGGGCTTCTCACTATTTGTGCCTTTCCATGGGAATAACTCTTGTCAGAGCTTCGGATCTCCCCAGGTTTGAGTAAACAAAAATCTGAAACACAAGCAGCTATCTTTTAAAATTCTAAACACGGAAGCCACATCACCTTACTCTGCCATGTTTTGTTTTATAAAAGTAAATCAATAAATCCAGTTCACACTTAGGGGACGGTAAATGCACAAAGTCATGAATACCAGGTGTTGGAGATGATTGAAGACTGTTTTTGCGGCTGCCAAGCTTAGTTTTTAAATTGAAAACAGCATAAGTAAATTCCTTCAGGGAAGAAAAGAGCCAGCAATTGTCAGCTTATCTCAGAAGGTTTCTTTCCTTTCTACACTTCTAATCCATCTAGTCTTTTTGGCTTCTCCAACTTTTAATGTCTTCATTGTTTTTGTAATGTATCTATGTTTTCCAGATTTTGCACTGAGAGAAATATCTGCTAATACCTGCTACCTCCTAGCTGGATGGGAAATGTTTTATTTTAATTAATATACTTTTCATTTCTACAGGTTCAATTTAGTTTCTATTCAAAACTTTTTGTTCATTTTAAGGTCTTTTCACCCTTAATTATATTTTCAATTTCTTTGTATTTCAGAAAATATTTTATGAAAACTCCACTGATAATATCTGCTAAAAGTGTGTCTTATGCTTTATTCTACCTGCAAAGAAATTCAGCTCAGAGATTAAATAGTAAACGAAAGCAAGAATCCATAAAAGCATCTGAACTCTAAATTGGCTTTTCCTTAAAAACAGAATCACAATTTATATTTTAAGAACTTATACTAGAGTGTTTCAATTTTAAGAAATTAGAAAATATCTTTAAGAAAAGTGTGTTAAACATGGATTGAAGGATGGGGAAAATATTTTTTTCTAATCTTAAAACAATTCATTCAGAGACATGGTGTTTTCATATGCCATTTTTTTTAATGCCATCTATTCTTTAGGAGAACATTCTCATTAGCCATGAAGCAATTTTTAAAAAATTTTTTGCATTAAGACCATCTACATTGTAGCTTCTATCTAGCTACTCCATTATCTAGTCAGTTCCTCTGTTGTACTTAATGTCATAATATCAATATTTATATTTTTTACATAGTCAGTGTTATTCCATGTCCCAATACCTTTGCTTGTTGTTTCTGCAGTCTGGTATTTTCTTCTGTTTCCCATGGGTAATTCATATTATGTATGTGATTGCTCAGCAGCTATCCAGCCTCTCTCTAGTATGTCTTCTTGAATTGTAGAAGCTAGAAAGTTAAAATGGCATTTCCCTAAGTCCCTTGTCTCTCCCATGTAACTCCAGTAACCATATAAGTCTTGAGTTCAGAACTTCATTAGCTAGGGAGCTGAATACAAAACATTGATTTTGTTGTAATACAAAGACAGTATCAATTTCCTGGTTCAGGCAGCTTCCTGATTGTAGCAGAACAGTATGTTTCTAGAGTGAATACCTATAGTAATAATTTCTCAGATCAGAAGATAGCTTCCTGATGATGACAGATAGAACAACTCACTTAAAAGTCCTATCCTGTCGTATAGTTTCAGGTAATTTTCCTGGAAGCTCAGGCTAGAGTCTATTTCATCAATACTCCCAATGATTAAATATCACTTAATGGTTCATTACAAATCCCTTTCTCTTTGAACAATCTAAAGAGAATTGCACTCTTTGAATAATAATTTTGATTGACATATCCGTGCTTTTGGTTCAGGTAATATCTCATTTTATTCAATATTTTAACAAATTATTTGATTACCTTTCATGTAAGTCCTCCACAGAAAGCCATTCTGTTCTAATACAGTGAATTAATTTTTATCATTGCACTTAATACAATGTATTGACATTGCATCTTTTCAAATGTTTCCCCCTTTTGATTATACACTCCTTAAAAATATACCGTATTTCAGATTCCTACCTAAAAGCAGTTTAAAATAAACATATATTGAATCTTACTGTATTACAAGGTCCTGGCCCACTCCCATTACCTTCACTCTGCCTCTTTCTTCATCCCTTATATTTTATTAGTGACTATCCAACACTAATTCTATGTATTCTCTGACCTCATTCCTCAAATTAATTTTCTTAATTATATATTCAAACTTAAAGGACAAAATAAGTATTTTACACAAATTATTAGCCTATATTTACAGTAAATTCCTTCCTTAATATTTAAAATTTGCTGTGTCAATAGAAAATTCGTTAATTAGAAATATATTGAACATGACATATGTTGGTGAATTATCAGAATTAATTACCTTACAAATCATATGCAGTAAGTTGTATTATTCACATTTACAGATGAGGAACTTGAGGCTTCTGGAGCCTAAATAAGTGAATATTTGGTAAGACCTAAGGAAAGAATTCAAAACTAGCTCTAACTCTCAAATCAGCATTATCAGTAATTGTTAAACTTCTTTATACAGAGAGAACCCTGGAATTCTATGGGTAGGTCTCAGAGATTACCACGGAGGGAGAGGAGCTAAAATGTGTGGGCAGTCACTTCTTACCCTCTAGCTCAAACAGCTACGTTTTTATATAGTTATATATTGAGTTATATATATCTAGTTATCCAGTTATCTCTTTTTATCTAGTAATATACATATATATCTAGTTTATCTAGTTATGTACATAGTTACATATATCTAGTTTATCTAGTTATTTATATATAGTTATATAATTTTATCCATCTCTCTATATATCTAGTTACATATTTTTATCTAATTATATATTTTCTCTTTGTCTGTCTGTCATCTATCTATCTATCTATCTTGACAAAGACTCTCTCCTTGACCAAATTCAGTCAGGCTCCTCTAAATCCTCTTCCCAATTAGGTACTGACCTCTGGACTTCTTTGTTTGTCTTTGCATCACTCAATTTTAGCAAAAATTTGGCTAAGTCAGTTGAGTGAGTGTTCTCCCACCCTCAGTTTCTCATCACTCCTTCACCTCTAATGAAATTCCTCCTATCCCATGCTTAGTACCTGATCACTCTGATCTGCCTTCAGCAAAAATACTGTCAAGTCAGTTTAGCCAAAATCCCCCCTTACCCCTCAAAATTTCCTCTTAGTAAATTTCCATCCATTGATCTCCACCCTGCTCCCTGGCTATAAATCTCCATTTGTCCATGATACATTTAGAATTGAGGCCAGTTGTCTCCTACTACAAAAGTTCCTGCATAAAACCTCTTCTTACTAGTTTACCTACTGTCACACTGGTTTTCTTCAACAGTCTCCACTTAAGAAGTCATAGGAGGAAACCATCATAATAGCTAAGGCTTTTAATCTGTTGTTTATTACACATGGAATATTTCTTAATATGGGAGATCCTTAAAAATAATTGTCTTGTATATTAGTTGTTTGTTATGCCTGTAGCATTTGATTATTGACTCCAGAGTCAGTAATCTTGGATTTTTTATAACATAATAGTAAGTAATTGAAATTCAAAAAATGTACTTTCCATGTGGAAAATGCTTGTGAGATAGTCCTATAGGGAATAAGGGCAGGCAACCAGGTGTGAGAAGCATTCCATTTGCAAATCAGGCTTAGCCACTGGGGCTGTTAACATAACAGATATCAGAGCTTTGAACATCTGCTTGTTAAATGGTAGCTTTTATTAATGATTCCCTTAGAAAATACCTTTTACAAGTGACTGCTACTTTTATGGCTTTGCCATTATGTGGTAAACATATTACTAAGAATTATATAAGCCATTAAGAATGTAACATAGTATTACTAAATTACTATTGAGCATTTTACTTTAATTTGAAGATAATTTGCTTTCTATTTTATATTACATTTTACTCTTAAGATCACCACTTTCAAACAATTATGAACAACTTAAATTGAAGAATCATAATTTACGCATAGACTTTTTATTTAAGATTATAGCCAATTTGATGTAGTTCTATATTAGCCCAGAAAGTCAATGTAAGACTCTTTATCTATTTTCTTTTTGAATTTTTGTATTATGTACATCTTTAGTCAGTGAAGAATATTCTATAATGGAAAATTTGAGGGAGGAGTATAAGCTATAAATTTTGTCAGATTTTGTTCAGGTACCTAACTCTCAGACTTATTTATATGTGCTATATTAGTGTCATAAATTGGTAAAACAGTCAAACTGTGCAACTTGTTGAATAGATTTCAGAATGGCAGGTACCCATTCAAAAGAACAAAACAGCACATGCACCACTAAAAAATTACTTGTTTTCTCTCTCAACCAACCCACACCAGGTTAGCAAATAATTCTTTAATATTTCTTACATTGGAAACTGTCAATGCCTCTAAAATATTTCTGTCATCTCTGTTTACACTAACGTAGCTTAAGTCACTTCATCTTGCTCTGAACTGGCACAGAGACAAGTTAAAAAAAATCAGATTTCTTTAACTAGGATGATACTCATTGGGACCTCAGGTTGTAAAACAGTAACTCAAGACTAACATAGTGAATCTTCTCATCTGAAGTCTGAATTGGAGGATAAACCAGGGATTCAAAGTGTCTTAATATGGCTGGTAGTTATCTAACAGTGGTAACTAGATTTCTGATCCCTAACACTATGAGACTATCAAAGATTTAGTAGAATAAAAATGATCTGTCTTCTGGTTTTTCAAAAGGTCTTCGACTCCTTTTGAAAGTAAATGGAATTCCACCGGTACTACATTGCTTTTGACAACTACTATTTTAGCGATTATACATGTTATCTTACTTAATAAATTGGATGGTATCTATTTATATCTCTATTTTATAGATTAATAAAATGTTAATTTTATTATCAGAGAAAGGCTGCGCGTGGATATGCATGTCTTCATATCTTGTTTTATACAATGAAAGAAGAGAGGAAGCCAAGCAACAAAAGGAAATCTAGAAAGGACTGAAGTTTATATTTTATCAGTAAGAACAAAAATGTAAGTGAGTGGCTTAGCTGCAGCAAGTTTGGGTAATATTTTAGATTTATAGATTCTGTGAGAGAGAAAGGCAAATGAATAAGTGGTTTTCAGACTGAGTGTTGATTAAGTCAATCAACGAAATATGCTACAGGTATTAAGTAAGAATGCAATAAATGTTAGCAAATAGAGTCATGTCTTCTCCTTGCATGTCTCCTTGTATTATTATTAAACTTACTCATCAGTACTTAACCCAGAGTCTATTTGAATTTTTTATTCAGTTATCATCTCAGTTTTTCCTAATCCCAATCTAATGTTTTTACATGTGACAAAGAATGTTAATATGTTTATCGCTCTTGCAAAAAAGTAGTTCCTTAAAATGTAACTAATAGATTTAACTTGTGCAAAATATTTTATGTTAGTTAGATGCATAACTAAAATCTATGCACTCTCAATAATAAATAATTCATATATCTAAAAAGGCATTATTAGTATTAGTGGTATTGGAATAATCTGACATATTTTAAAATCTGGTTTAATATGTAGGGGGAAATTTTCCCTTAATTTCATTAGTTTTATAATCATGAAAGAGTCAATATTACTCTCATAATTGATATATATAATTTTCTTAAATGATTAATAGCACAGGATGTTTGCTAATATTTATTATTTCTAATATTCCAGTTGTCCTTTCCAATGATATCTCTAGAAAAAAAAATCTGGCATATTACAAGTACTCAATAGATATTAGTTACCTTGTGTTTTAATAACTAAAAAAATGACATATATTGGGTATGAAAATGATAATTATGTCACACACATTTATATACATATATGCATATATATAATGTATATATTTGATCTTCCTAATAGCTGTATGGATACATAAAATTATTATACCCATTTTAAATCCATAATTCATCCAAGGTAACACATCTAGAAAGTGACAGATCCAATTTTTAAACCAGAGGGTCTACCATCATAACTACCCTTTAAAATGCTATGCTTTATGGGCTCCTATAATCGAAGGATATTTTTCTTTTAAATGTAAATGGTTGCATATAGAATAAGCTCTAAATCTTGTCCATTTCTAACATTTTATTGCAAGCTTTTTGAGAAGGCAATTATGTCAAATCCAAGCTTCATGAGGTTTAACCAAATATTTGCTCCATAGCTTCTCTTATTGTTTTTCTCTAGTCATGTAAAAGAAAATATGATATAATTTAGATAATATGGATTAAAGTAGAAATATTTATCTCTAAGAGAATGTATAATGAAAGAAACTTTTAGAACTCTACTCATTTGTTTCCATTTCTACTATAGACAAAAATTATGAGAAGAAAATAATGTTTTGGGATACTTCAATATAATGATGATTAACAGCAGATTTTGCATATGGATGCATGTGAGTGTGTTGGTAGGGGGATGGGGCATATGAGGGGTTTGTGGTTTATGATATAACAACATATGTATTAAAGATACAAGGGAAGAATAAAAATTTAGTTAATAGTTTTAATGGGAAGCCAGAAAGACAGTCATTGATGATATGAACTAATGGTTAGGCTTGAGAAACAGGCAGAGCTATAATTCATAGGAATTGTGACTGAATCTAGTTATTAACTACCCAGTATCCATTACCATATTCTTTCTTACCAACAGAAACCCAACTTTATTTGGGGTTTAATTATACTCAGAAACGTAGCATAAGTATTTTGAACAAAACCAAGGTTGTGTTAGTTAAGAGAAAGGGTAGGGTATTCATTGAATGGTTAACAATTTCTGTCACTGTAAGTTTGCACTAGAATTAAAACTAAAGAATGTAAAACATAGTAGTCTGTGCATCTGTAAGGTACTGAAAAAGTGTGAAAAGAACTTTGAATTGTTTTCTATGATAATATTATCGATGACAATATTAGTACATTAAGAAACTGGGGATTTGGTGGTGGAGAAAAAAAAGAAACAGGTGTAAGACAGCTGAGGTTATGTAATAACATTGTAGGACTGAATTTGAATGGGAAATACTGGTACAGAGTGTGCTTGAACCCATCATGGTCTTGTCTTATCCTAATAACATACTAAACATAGGCTGAAAGAAACCAAAAACCCATTGGTCATTTTCAGGGAACTCTAAGTCAGAAGTTGAAATCTATGACCCCTAGATCTAAACTGTACAAAAGGCTAATTTTGAAAATAAAATTTTATTCAAACACAGCACACCCATTTGTTCACATATTCTCCATGGCTATATTCTCTTTATAACAGTAGAACTGAGTAATTGTGACAGAAAACATACAGCTTGAAAAGCCTATAATATTTACTAACTGGCCCCATTGCAAGATAAGTTTGCTGACCCTTTTTCTAAGTATTTTGAAAACTAACAAATAAGAAGAAAGAATTGAGTATTTATTTTGCTTTTCCTTTATAAATAGTAACTCAAACTTATCAAATGTTGACAAGGGGATATAGCCTTTATAGATGTATTCTGGCTTACAAATAAAAATAGATAAAATAGATAAAATCAGGCACCATTTTTCTACTTCTGAAATAATGAGGTGATATAATGATCATCAGGGCTAACACTATAGAAAAACAGGCAACCAGACATTTGCACTTTTTAAAAGAATTTAAAATATCATCTATGCTGTAGTCTCACAAAAAAAAAATCAGCCCTAAATCTGATCAACATTCTAAATATAACCACCAATGTACAAGAAAGGCCTGTTAGAAAGGGAACATCTGAAACCACACCAGGTGGATTCAATCAGTGATATTGAGAGTATGGTAAACTCTGTAGGAAAAAAAAATTTTCTAGTTTCTAAATGAGGATGTAACATGGGGTGGGAACATTCAAGCTGACTCTCTTAAAAAAAAGAGAATTTTTTTGTTGTTTTGTTTTGGAGACACACGCTAAAATAAAATATGTGTAGATAAAGTAAAATGATGTCTAGAATTTGCTTCAAAATGACTCAGGGAAGAGATAAAAAGGAAAAAGGTATTGATAAAACAATACTGATGCTTGTTGAGGTGGGTTAAAAGTTTTAAAAAAGAGGAGAAAAGGAAGAAATTAAGTCAAGCTGGGGACCTTATAGAAAGGAGCTTATTGAAGAATTGTTGCTCAATATTTTGTATGAGGTCTCTGTACAACATAGGATTTTACTTTGGACCGAGGGTTGAATCAATAACAAAAGGAAAAACTGGCCAATGTGACTGTGAGGGGGTGAAAAAGCTTATTTACAAATGTAACATAGCCAAGTTATATTCAGCATCAGTTCCAAATATCTGTCATTTACCCTACCCATCTGTTTACTTTTTACATCCAATATTTTTGCATGAGGATAAATTAGAATTTCTATTCTAAAAAGTGGTTGATACATGATAATAAAGTGACTCAGTATGGATGACTTAGAGTATCTTTTAGAAATGGGAGCCTGGATTAATTAGTAATTGCATTAACTGATGCTAATACAAGGCCAAAATAGCATTGCCTTAAATAATACCAAGATTTATTTTTCTCTCATGAAATTCAAAGATGGACAGGCTAAAGATGGTATGGCAGTTCCATCATCATTACTAACGTCCCAAACCCCATGATCTTCCTGATCCAACCATCAAGTAACTCCACACACAGCAGGAAGAAGGAGGAATATTTACCAACGGAAATGTTTTCCAGCTTACCAGCCCAAGGTTTATGAAATTTTATTGAGGTCTCAGGCAATCATTTCTATTTCCATTGCTTTGGCCACCCTAATCTCCAAACAGTTGAAAAAAATGTGAAGGGGGTGATGTGGGTACCTTATTAGCTCTACAGATTCCTCTTGGACAAATACAAAGTTACCTTATTGAAAAAGAAGAGAATGGATATTGAATGGATATACCAAGCACTATCTAAAATGAAAGAATATAGAACTTTCTACTTGCATATATTTTTAAGATCAATATTGATTCAATCTATGGGAGACAGAGTCAATGGTCTTGGAAGTGTAAAGTTATAGAATCCTCTAAAATATTTTAATGATACCAGGATATGGGAAAAAATCATTTTTGCTCTAAAGAATATTAATTTGACTAGGCAACTGAGTCCCTCTTAGATATATATGACCCTGTCATAATGCTTTTTCAGGAAAAAATCACCCATGACTTAGAAATGTGTGAAAGCAAAAAAGTTACTGGATAGCCTGTCAGTAGAATGCTGTCAGTGTCTAATGGGCCCTCAGGGAATTGGCTGATCCTCCAGGGCTGTACACTTTTGAATGGCTTTGCATGACCATGTTATTTAATGATTTTGAAGAGATAGAATTTAAGTTGTAGAAAACTGATTACAGTGCAAGTGCTCCCTGTCCACGGCACAGCAAATGATTCCCATTCTTGGCAATGCAAGTAAAATTTGTCTGGTAGAGAATATGAACTACTATAACTCAAATTCTCACTAGAATGCTTTTGACATCTGACTGAGTTCCTCATTAATTAATGAGTGAAACAAAACCTTTGACAAGTTGTCAGTTTATGCTTGAATAACAGGAAGCACGATTTTAACTTTTTGAAAATCAGTCTTGAGTAATTTTGGAGATCCCATGGAGGGGTTCAAATGGACTCAGTTAATAGATCCCAGTCAGATGTGTTGCTGGAGAAGGAGAACCAATGAACTTTGTGAACATACCTTCTCTTTGCTCCCCAGTGAAGCCCACCTGGCAAAAGAACTTCAACTGTAATGGTTCTGTGTTTCTCTAGTACTTCCCTCCTCTCCGAAATTTTGTAAATAAATACAGAATATTTTTCAAATTATTATTTTCCATGCTTGAACAATTTGAGTATTTTACAGTGAAGATATTTCTGTTTTTCTTTTTCCCTAGGAAGCACATTTGAATACTGTAGAAGAGTACAAAGTTGACATTTAAAACTGGTTCCATTTACATAACAGTTTTGAAGGGACTAGAAACAAACTTCAAAGAAGAAATTTGAATCCTTTTTGTATATCACAATATCCAAAGGATAACCCAACATATCATTAGCTTATCTCTCTATTTCCTCTTAAGGCATGTTATTTTTGTTAGCAATTGGAGGAATTATTTCTCGTACCAGGTATGAAAAAGTGCTGAGGACAATATTTTGCAGAGTTTATTTTCAATTGCATGTTCTGGCTGCATTATATGTATGGAAATAGGGTTGGGGGTGGACTAAAGAGTTTAACTTTTCTATTTGTGGCTGCATGTTTCAGACTAGTAAAGGTCTGATGTGAAACAGTGATTTTAAAAGAAAAAATAAAAAACTTTAAGAAAACAAGCCCTGCAATGAAATCTTTAACAGTAGCCAACTTCTGAATATTTCATTTACACTCACTCAAATATCTTAAACCACATTATCGTAAGTAATTCTTGGACCTTTTCTAAAATATGAAGGAGTTATAAAGCAACTTTTCACATTTAAACAAAATAAAAGAAAATGTATTCTTAAAAGCAGCATGCTTTCTTTATTTTACCAATGACTTCTATACAAATATTAAATAAGATTACATATAATTCAGGGTACTATAATAATTTTCTGTTTTGTCTTCCCAAAGAAGAAACTTTCTTGCCATAATTGATAACTGTAACCTGTCTATTTCCTCTCATATTTAAGTTATTCACATTATATTCCTAGCTTATTTACCTAGTGTGAGAACAGAGTTAATGTACATAGAGTAATGTACATAACATATACAGGATATGTTCTGTTTACCTCTCCAGACCTATTTTCTACTGTTTCCCCAACCCCTGTCCTCACTGTTATGGGGCTGATCTGTGGACCAAAAAAGCGGCTCCCTTGGCTTCCCTGACATATCCAGGTGGGTTTAGCAATGGGTGGCCTAGCAGGAGACTAAAGTCACAGAGTGATTTTGGGCATTTATTCATCTAGCTCCCATCATGCACACATAGGCATGTTCATCAAATGGAGTTGTTTCATTTTAATTGGGTTTTTCTGCAGAATTCTGTCTTTTGAAGTATGGTGACCACTCTGCTCTTGTCATCTTCACCTGGAGCGACAACTGTTCTGCTGTTCCTAGCACCATGGGTATGTAATATCCTCTGTGGTTTCCTTATGCCCTACTTATACCTTTACATGTGGTTCATTTATTAGATTATTCTTAAAGTATTTCTATTTCAGAGTGACATCTATTTCCTGCCACACTTAATAAAGAAACAAACAAAAAGTCATCTCTATTAACAGCCCAAATATCTGTAGGTAAGTTTTATTCACCCACTTCTAGTCCATGAGTATTTAGTGAGAATTTGTGAAGCAACTAAGTTCTTAAAAGTGAGGCGAAGATGTAGGGGTAGAAGGTAAAAAACCGAAATAGTATCCAGTACGTACTTACCAGAGCTTGAAGCAAGGTTAGTAAACAAAGAAACAAATTAATAAAATAATATACATACACAGAAGTGTTCATATTTCATTCCCATTATTGCATGACTCTCTTACCATGCTTTTACTTTATCTTGCTCAAAAGGGAAACAAAAGATAAGAGGTTTTAAAATGAGAACATCTATAAATAAAGGAGATTTTTCAAAATAGTTTGTTCCTACTGATAGGTAAATGAGTGGGATTATAAGTAAGTGAAACACTAAAAATATTTATTTATAAGTTTAGGATAAATGTAGTTTCTTTATAGATTCTGAGAATTAAAAAATTTGGTATTTATTTTTTATTTTAAAATATTCAATTTTAAAGGCTGATAGAAACTCAATATGATTAAAAAGTATTCTAACTAGGACTAATAATGTACTGAAAAGTAAAATATTTGTAACATATTTTTTCTATGGTCAGAAACAAGAAGTAACACCTATTTCTTCTATTATTTGACATTGTACTAATGTATGCACTAAGGTATTAATACTATTATTACTAATTATCAGAGAAACTAATTAGATAGGGAAAACAAATAAGAATATGAAAATTAAAAATGAAGAGATAACACTACTTACAGATTACATGACTATACATTGAGAAAAGACAAGAAAGCCAGCTAAAAATCCTTAAAATATACAGTCATTCGGGATACAGTGGAGTAGAATATTACCTCAGAAATCAATAATAGTCAAACATAAACCATGTAAAAAATACAATGGAAAAAGACAAAACAAAGTTCCTAGGAATATGTAATAAGAAATATGCAGAGCCATAATAAAACTTTAAAACTATCTCGATGACACATAAAAAATGAAACGAATGCAAATAATAGAAAAAATCAACAACCTTTTATAAGCAGACTAATAAATGTAGGATGATCCCAGTTAGTATACTATTTGTTAACTACACAAATTGATACCAGATTCATAGGAATTTTTTTAAATTAAAATTCAGGAAAAGAAAAGCAATAAGAGGCCCTTTTGCTAACACATTTAGCACAGCATATAAAGTTAAGTTGTGAAAACTATGTAGAGACAGGTCAATGCAATAGAATAAAAAAATTCAGGCAGTGACTCTAATACAAGATTTGAAGTAAATCTGTTGTGGACAGGTGTACATTCAACAAATATATTTGAAACAACTGTTTTGAAGTCTGGGGGGACAAACAAGCTAGGTTCACATATGCATAAAGATGAATTCCAAACATGGTAATGATTTATTATAAGACATCATAAAGTAGGAGAGGAAAGGTGAAAGATTCCTTTCATAAACTCAGAGATTGGAAGGTTTTTCTACATTTGACACAAATATTCAGAAGCCATGAAAAAGATTGATAAATATAGAGATGTGGACATCAAAAGCTACTATGTGACAGAAATAAAAAAAGACACACACACACACACACACACACACACACACACACACATGTAGTGAACAGACAAAGACCAACTGGGAAAATAATATGATTGATATCACATTCAAGTATTCAAAAATTTATAAAGAAAACTTACATGGAGGTAAGAAAACCAGTAAAATAGCATAGGCAAAACTAAGAGGCCAGTCATAGGAAAGGAAATGTGCCCTTAAGCATAGGATAGATGCAAAATCTCATTTGTAAGAGAAATAAAAACTGAAATTATAGTACTATTCCATTTTAATCCTTATCAGACTGACAAAAACCTAAAAGCTTAATAAACCACATATAGTAAAATTATGTGTAGGCCAATAGACTGCCTTCTTGCAAGATATTGACTCATACTGTAGTCTTTGTGAATGGCTATTTACTATGAATCTCCAGCCTTGCAACAGAAAGTTCTTTGAGGACTGAGGTGATTGAAGGAGTGGGGACAGGCATTTTCATACATTACTAGGGAAGTATAAAGTGGTGCAACACTAAGAAAGGAAACTACAGTTTCCAGAAAAATGTAATATGCATGCATCTTTGTACCAGCAATTCTTCTTGGAGTTCCCTGTTCATGTACACTAGAGAATATGCAAAATAGCTTATGTACAAGTTTTTAATTGTAGCATTATCTCTAATAGCAAAATATTAATGTTTGTTAAGTAACATATCAGATTTCCTACAAGGAAATACTAATCAGACACAAATAGAGTAGAAACTTCTCCTTCCTGATAGGAAAAAATGTCCCAATATATTAAGTGAGAAAAAAGCAGAAAAATGTGTGTAGTATGCTACCATTTGTGTAAAATGGAGGGGGAAAGAAAATATATAATATGTACTGGTTCATCCAACCATACATCAGAAAAGACAATTACTGCCAGAAAAGAAAAGGTACATAATACTGGTTGACCTACTGAGTGGAGGTGCTAACCAAACAGATTGGGATCAAGGTGGGAAAGGTGTCTGAGTCAGTTTGGGTTGTTATACAAAGTATCACAGACTGGTGGCTTAAAAAGCAACCACTTATTTCTCACAGTACTGAACTGCTCTGGTTTCTTTTTCCTCTTATAAGGGCACCAAGCCCATGACCAATGCTCTACCTCCATTACCTCCTCTAAATCCAATCAACTCCCAAAGGTTCCACTTCAAAACACCACCATATTGGGGATTAGGCCCTCAACATAAGAATTCTGGAGACACAAACTTTCAGTCCATATTAGAAGGGACCATTTCACTGGACCCCCTTTGACAGTTTTGATGTCTGAAATTTGTGAATGTTTATCACCTATTCAAAACTAATATGCATTCTCCAAAAGTAATAGAGGTAAGTGGCTTCACATCAAGAATTAAAACCCGGGGGCACTTGGGTGGCTCAGCCAGTTAAGCATCTGCCTTTGGCTCAGGTCATGATCCCGGGGTCCTGGGATAAAGCCACACATCAGGCTCCCATCTCAGCAGGAAATCTGTCTCTCCCTCCACCACTCTCTCTCTCCTTCAGTCTCTCTCTATCTCTGTCAAATAAATAAATAAAATCTTAAAAAAAAAAAAGAGAATCAAAACCTGAATGAATAGGTGACAGAGAAGAGAAACAAGAATTTAAAGACCAGTCAATGATGTACCCCATTCTTTTGTAAACTAATGTTCCTCTTGAACTTGCTACCTGCTTTTAGCCATCATTCAAAAAGATTAGATTTTGTTTGTGAAAAGACCTTTTCTCCTTCAAATCTTCATATTTTGTAGAAAAACAGATTCTTTTTATTAAGAACTTACATTATCCCAGGATTTGTATTTAAATGCTTCCGTAAATTATGAAAGATATGTAATATTGTAAAGATGCAGATATGAAGAAAATGCAAATGATGACTGAATTATAAAAGAAAACACTCCCTCAGAGAGCATCATCCTGAAGGTAACAGGCTGTTGTGTTCTCCATGAGCTGGAAGCTCCAGATGGCCAAGCATTCTGGAGAGGGTAGGTAGTGATGAAGAGTAGGAAGTGATAGAAAGTGGTATTCTGAGGGATTTGAACTGAGGGAAAGCAGTGAGTCATTTGGCCCCATGGCATTCTTTCTGCATATATGAGTGTGAGTAGTTCTGTCTGCCATGAACCCGAAGAAAAGGGAAAGAATATTACTAACCATGTTAGACATGGTTAGTCACCAGGATTTTCCTCTCTTTTAAAATGGGGAATGCATTAGAATATGAATGACATATGAACTTGAAAGTTCACAGTGGAAAAAAATAAAGTTTAAGAGTGAATGATTCAAGAAAAGAATATCTGAGCTAGGAGACAAGTATGCTAAGTGAATTATTTCTGAAAAGCATATTGGAACCCCAATCTCCTAATACGCAAGCAAGAGTGTTTAGTTTATAAATGTAAAAATCTGCTTAAACCAACAAATTCCAAAACATTTGAAATAATTCTCTCCATAGTCGTAGACTCTAAGATCATGGAACTAAGACCTTTGCCAACAAAATTTCAGGAGAGTTTATATACAGAATTTTACTATTGATGTCAAACAACATTTTGATTCAAGATTTACTCAAAGTGAGCAGATTTTATTAAAAAATTAATTAGCCAAATGTTCTCATTTTGTTGTCAATATCATCCTCCTTTCAACACGAAACAAAAACTTCCAAAGACAGGCAGAGGATATAGGATACGTAACGTCAAGAACAAATCTGTCTACAGGTCGAGCATTTATTCTTTGTCATAACAGAATCCTTCCAAGTTTGCCCTTGAAAATTCTTGCTATTTTACAATCTTCAGAAAATTCCAATAAACAAAGAAAATCTAGGGGGCTTTTTAGACATTTTTTTCTTCCCACTGGAACCATTTCTCCATGTTTATAAATGGGAGAGTATGTAAACCTATGTCAAATTCCATGATTCAATACAACCCTTCCCCTACGTTATCTGTAGGGGGCATTCTGACATGGTTGAAAAAATGTACATACCCCTGCTGATCGGTCTAAATTTGTCATCACTGTTACCTTTCTCACATGCCACATATAATCCTCGAACACACTAGGAATAGAGCACAAGAATATTTGCACTGTGCCTCAGACCCTCTCAATTTCTACCTTTGGTTATAACGCTTTTCCCCAGCTGACACACTACTCACTCTGTTTCCTTCAGATTGCTAACCACATATCCCCGTATCAGAGTCCCTTCCTGAATGATCCATAGATAACTGTTCCTCCCTAATCATTCTCTAGTGTCTTTAGACTCCTTGACGTCTAGCCTCCTCCCTTCCTTCCTCACTCCCTTCCACCGTCCCCTACTCCCCTATCCTACTTACCTTTCTTCTGTCTTCCTACCTTCCTTCCCAGAAAATACAGAATAAAAGTGAGACAACACTAGTGGGCACCAAAACTTAAGCCCCAGGAATAAAGATACAATTTGGAGACGTTGGGGTTTCTCTAGTCATTTGGATTTGGGGTTTTTGAGGCAATTTTACACAAATTTCAAGTTCAGTGAAGACACCGTTTAAGTATAAACAGCAATTATAAAACACTGGACTTCTGGGTCCAGTTTTATTCCTGAGGTATAGCCTTGTATTCTGCTTTTCTTTTTCTTCCCAGCTGGAGTGCCCCACATCCCAGAGTTCACCCAACTTCTCTCTCTGTCTCCAGCTGCTTTCTTGTTTTATCCTTTCTTTATATCTGTGCTTTCCCCCCTCTGTGATAGAAGTACCCAGAACCTGGTAGGTAGATTGAAATAAATTGCACTTTCTGATAGTTAGTCTTTGATAGTGTTTCAAGCAGATGAGGTTATAGAAAATGCCTATGATTGTAAAGCTTACATGAAAGAGCGTCCTAGAGATTGTAAACGAGCTATTAACCTTGGCCAGACATTGTGCTTCTGGGCTTTTGGCAAACTGACAAGAAATTATGCATGGCTTAAAAAAATCACAACCATGAGAAAGAACTGCTATCTTTCTGATGATAACAAGAAGAAAGACTACCTTATTATATGGATGATAAGTATTCTGTAGAATAAAGGCATATTATTCATGGGCTTTCTGGCTATGATTGACACGTTTACTATTCTTTTAAGCCACGAGTAAGAAATTTTAAGTTCTCTTTGTTTTCAAGTCCTTTCTGGATTTCTTTTCTTTTTCTTTCTTTCTTTTCTTTTTGTTTTGTTTTGTTTTGTGGCAATATAGGTAGAAGTTAAGCTCCTGTAGATGACACTGGGGTGGGGGGAAATGGGTCAGTGGGTAAGTCTCTGGATTCTTTCATAGTGAGGCAGGAGTTTGCAACTATCCCCCACACTGACAATTTATCAACCACTTACACAAATGAAGATTTTACTTTAATAGATTAGTGCTTCGTGGTGAACCAGGCAAAATATAACTACAAAATATTTTAATTTTCTTTATTCAGATAAGTTTAGTAAAAAGTTGGTGTAATCATTTCAGAGACAGAATGTGACCATAATTTCTTCTGCCAAATAAAGGAATCATTTTGAGGATCACCATCTAGTACATGTTCCATGTCATTTCTTAAGAAAGATACATCATATGGTTTCACTCATATGTGGAACATAAGGAATAGTGCAGAGGACCACAGGGGAAGGGAGGGAAAACTGAATGGGAAGAAATCAGAGAGGGAGATGAACCATGAGAGGCTCTGGACTCCAGGAACCAAACTGAGGGTTAGAGAAGGATGGGTGGTTTAGGTATTAAGAAGGGCATGTGTGGTGATGAGCACTGGGTATTAAAGGCAACTAATGAATCGTTGAACACTACATCAAAAACTAATGATGTACTATATGCTGGCTAGTTGAACATAATAATAAAAAATTAAAAAATAAAAATAAAATAAATTAATTAAAAAAGAAAGATATAACTTCCTGACAAAGAAAGAATTTTTATAGAAACAACCTTTTCAAACACTGTAAGAGAATTATCTCTATGCCTTACTTTGGGTAATTATACCATGTAAATAATGTATCATATTATTACCTAAATCAAATATAATATGTTGTAAAAATACTGAACTCTTACAACCGATAAGAGAATATATAGCAGGTTAGTGTTGCTATTTTATGTCAATTACCAAGTGTTCTAAAATAACACCTATTAAATAATATTTTATCTTTAAACCTTCTATGCCTGATAGTAGAAAAGAAATTTTGCCACAAAAGCTATCCCATTGACTTGCTAAAAGGAAAATTCAATTTAAGCAAAAGAATATATTTAAAGGCCTAACACCCTTTTGGTGAAATCTGTCTACTGTAATGCCACTGAGGTAGGCAATGGTTAGTACCGAAGAGTCTATATTTAAGCTGTGCCTTTATAAGCAGCTGGCTCAGCAGAGAAGCAATATGTGATTGGGGAAAAAAAGAGAGAGAGAGGAGAGAGAGAGATGTATTACAGAAGAATTATTTCAAAAAGGCTGAATGGGAATTCGTGGTGAAGGAAAATATAAGGTAGGGAAAGGTCTTTGGTTAACCAACTGCATTAAAAGATTAGCTCTATTTCTAATCTCACTGAATTCCTAACTTTCTTTACAAGTCTGTTTGTTCTTCAGACCGTATCTCATGTGCCACGGTTTACTGAATGACTCTTTTTGAAAATATATCTCCCTTGCTTGATCTTTCAAGCATATTGAAGGTGCTCGGGGCAGGGCTATTATACCGTTGTTCTTCTGCCTCCTAATGCTTCCTGAAGAAATGCACCAGGGTCCCCACTATCTATAAATGCCATGGTGCTTAGTAAGGTGTCACTCTGGAGACATGGGATTAAAGATATTCTAAGTTTAATTAGAGTCCATTTAAAATGTAAAATATTTATTTATGCCAATGAGCTTTGGAAATCTCACAATGAATTCCAGATTTTTATAATAAATATTTTAAATTGTTCTTCCTGGACTCCTCTTGTGTAAGTTGATCAATTATTAGAAGCATTTTTAATAGGTAAGTACATACCATTTTTCATGTTTTATAATGTTGAAAAGTATAATAACTCTTAATTATTAGCATTAAAAGTATTTTAAGTGGATATAAAATATGTCAGTAATTTCTTTCTAATGCCCAAATCCTTTTTATGTGAATTAGCTCTTCTGATAATCAAGAGCCTAAAATAGGGATAAAAACATAGGTGTAATATATGAAGAAATATAAGGTTCAGAGAACTTGTAAATGGCTTTCCAAGATTGGCTGGGGCATCTAAATAAAGAAAACAGTTCATAGAAAATAAATCCTCCCTATCGACCCACATGGGTCAATCAAATTGAAGACTAAAGCACACACTGCGAAGTCAATTTCAAAGAAGTAAGCAGAGGCACCAGTCCACCAACTTCATCAATTCTCCCAGCTTCAGTACCCAATGCAGGCGTAGTCTCACAAGCTGGGCATTGACACTGGAATCTAAGTGGCCATAAAGGCCATTAATAACCCTTCTCAGAAAACAAATTGACTGTCAGGGTTCCACTTTAAGCCACTTGTTTCAAAAGATATAATTAAGAACCTCATTAGATCAGAAAGCTCCATGGAATAAGCAAGATGTGCATCACAGTATCACACTCATGGTCTATTCCCTGCTTCACATTGCTGTTCTCAAATATTTATTTGTCCAAAGCTTGTCTAAAGCCAAGAATGGCAGGTTTGCTTGTCATTCTCTTACTCTTTTTTTCACACCCATCTGGAAGACAGTGCTAAACTGGAACTCTAGAGACCTGTTTGTTGTTTTGTTGCCTCTTTTCTTAATCAGCTCTGTTATTTTGGGCAGTTTACTTATTTTCTTCCTTTTAAATCCACTTCCCTTATATGTAAAATTAATGATCTGAAATTGATAAATCTCTACAACCTCTTCAATGTTTCCAAATCTTTAAGATAAGAGTATAATAAGTAAATGTCAAAATGTGAGGAAAATTTATAGTAAATGAATCAAGCCATGACATTAAGTAATGTCTTAATTCAGGGCTTTGCTAAAGCATCAATTTGGAGACTAAATGTAAGCATCCAATTTTAGGGGCCTAATGTAATTTGAGTAAAACGATAGGACCACTGATTGAACACCATTACTAAATTAGCTTGTTCTTAACTTCCAGCATAGCATTCTATTAAATTATACACTTAATAACCACACTTAAAAACATGTCTCTGAAAAGAATTCTCATACAATTTAGTTACAGACCACATTTTAAACCATATAACTCAACATCCCTTAACATACATAGTATGCTTTAGCCTGGCTGAACTATTACCATTACACACAGACAGGGGTGCCTCACTCTCCTCTGGTAGTCCACCCCCTTCATCTACCTGACGTGCCCTCTATTAACCACACTCCCTAAAAAGACCCCTCAGGCATTAACTTAAATCTCACCCACCACAGAAGGATCACTGCCACTGTAAATGGTTTTTCTCCTTCCAGTGAATCATCTTAATGACTGAATAAGAAGATGGCATATAGATAGATAAATGGATAGATAGATAGATAGATAGATAGATAGATAGGAGAAATAAAACAGAATGCTATACCTAATTTGAAAAAAATTATGAAGAATATTTTTCTTTTTTTTTCTTTTTTTTTTTAATTTTTTTTTTTAAAGATTTTATTTATTTATTTCACAGAGGGAGAGAGATCACAATGAGGCAGAGAGGCAGGCAGAGAGACAGGGAGAGGAGGAAGCAGGCTCCCTGCTGAGCAGAGAGCCTGATGCGGGCCTCGATCCCAGGACCCTGAGATCATGACCTGAGCTGAAAGCAGAGGCTTTAACCCACTGAGCCACCCAGGCACCCGAAGAATATTTTTCTGTTAGTGACACTTTTCCCTGTACAACTTGATTAAAAGATAGTTTAAGTAATATTTAAGTCAATCTTATTTTTGCCCCAACTGTTAATTCATTCGAAATTGCTCAAATAATATATGAATGCATGTTTTTTTTAAATAAAATCAAATATGCAAGGTACAATACAAACCCACCCCTGCATCAAGCCTTTGCACTCATCCCCAACTCGTGCACACCCTGCTGTCAAGATGGCCCTTTGAAAGGTAATTAAAAAGATAACTTTGAATACTTCCTTCTGGACAATTTCCACACATTTATGGTGCCTATCTGTGTGGGTGTTGAGTACAGAATTCTCACTTCATAGAAATGAGAGGATGTAAGAACTTTATGGAAAAAAAAGAAAACTTGGCTGGGAAGGTAAGGATAGGGTGGATGGGTTATGGACACTGGGGAGGGTTTGTGCTTTGGTGAATGCTGTGAAAGATGTAAGCCTGATGATTCACAGACCTGTACCCCTTGGGCAAAGAATAAAAATAAAATTAAAAAAAAAAAGAAAGAAAACTTGGGGAAGGATTGAAGATGCAAGGGAATACAAAACAGTTTTATACACATTAATTAATTGAGTCCTCACAACAGCCCTGGGAGGCACATATTATTATTCCCAGGAAACATAAGAGTGAAATGAAATTCAGGCTAGGAGACATCCTCAAGGTACTTATTAGCAAAATGCAGAGCTGGAATTCAACCAAATTCCATTTGATTCCAACATTTCAAATTTAGCTGTTACATGATGCTACCTACTTCTTAGCGTCTTTTTCTTTGGGGTCACTGAATTTCTTTTCTTTTTTTTTTTTTGACAACAGGCAGTTTTTTCTGAATACACATGCATACACACACATGCTATATGGATACATACATACACTTACATGCATGCACACATGCATATGAATGTTAGAAAATGGAAATTATATCTTTATAGAGATAAAGATAATCATAATTACTTCTTGAGATTATCCATTAAAACAATATCTAAAGAAAGAGTTTTACTTTCAATATGTTAAAATTCAACTGGTACAAACAAATTAGGTAAATACCTATCCGTATTTCTGAATAATTTTTGGCCCAATAAATACATCACAATAAACTAGACTGTAGTATGTTATTGTAAACCGAGTGTAGACAATGCATTCAAATTCCCATTATTTCAATATTTTGGTATTTTTAGAGTTTTGAGTATTTGGTCTGAGGAAAAAGTTTCAGTTTCAGTTGTTAATTACTACTAGCTACTTTTATAAGGAGGCAAAAAACAAGATGAATTTCACATGTTTCCAGTCACAATTGTGATCGTTCACATTCATGATCTCTCTTTGGTCCGTCTTTCCTGGCCCTACGTATCAGATCAGCATTCAAACCATTCCTTGACACTGCCTTAGTGTAGAGATATTCCTTAATGAAAAGCAGTAGCTAACCTTTTAGAGGTGGAAATTAGATCTCTCTCATGGAGTTTGAGACTACAGCATACTGCTAAAAAGGGAAAATCCTGTCTATTGCAGGTTTATAGTTTCAGAGTCCATTTCACATTGTTCTCTATTATATAAACAAACAGAATACATCTCCATTTGATTAGCTCCTCTCTATGTTTCTCAGTGAAGTAGCCATTTTTCATGTGTGAGGCCTATCCAAAGGGTTTCAGTAATGTTCCAGATTTTGTGAAAATAAGGTTCTCACACTACCAAGAAAAATGACAAACATGAATATTTAAGACAGATGAGTTAAAAACATATACTTTCATTAATTTACTCAAAGATGTTTCTTCCACCTAACACATGCGTTAATGGCTCTGACAGTAGGGGAAACAGGATAGGAAAAAAAAAAGCCAGAGGAAAAGGATCTTCCAGAAAAATTTGACTATACAATATGAATTTAAAGATAATTTCAACATATCTAAAATATACCTACATGATGTTGTCCTACATAGTTTCAAGAATTATTAGAAACTCCAAATAATTTATATTTTATAAATGTAAAATTAAATGAGATATTAGAATACTTAGAAACACACTACCTATATGATTAATAAAAACTTTGAGTTACCGTCATTATTGTTTTTACTTCATAGTCACTTGCTGCTGACAGAAAGCAGTAAGAGTTATTTTAGCTGTTTTAATCAAAACTATATGGTAGTGGCACAAAAATAGACATGTAGATCTATGGAACAGAATAGAGAGCCCAGAAATAAACCCACATGAAAAGGTCAATTAATCTGTGACAAGAGGAGCCAAGAATACACAATGGGGAAAAGACAGTCTCTTTAATAAACAGTGCAGGGAAAAGTTAACTTCTACAAGCAAAATAATGAAACTGGAGCACTTTCTTATATCATACACAAAAACTAACTCAAAAATGTATTAAATACCTAAATATGAGACCTGGAACCATGAAAATCCTAAAAGAAATGGCAGGCAGTAAACTCATGGACATGGGCCCTAACAATATTTTTTTGTACGGGTCTCCCCAGGCAAGGGAAACAAAAGCAAAAGCAAACAGTTGGAACTACACCAAACTAGCAGCTTTTCAAAAGCAAAGGAAGCTATCAACAAAATGAAAAAGCAAGTTTACTGAATGGGTGAAGATATTTACAAATGATATACCTAATAAAAGATTAACATGCAAAATACATAAATACCTCCTACAACTCAACACCAAGAAAACCCCAAATCATCTGATTAAAAATGTGCTGTGGACCTGAATAGACACTTTTTCAAAGAAAACATGGAAATGGCACCAGACACATGAAAAGAGGCTCAACATCACTAATCATCAGGGAAATTCAAATAAAAACCACAATGACATATTACCTCACATCCGTCACAATGACTAGTAACAAGAAGACAAGAAACAAGTGTTGGAGATGATGTAGAGAAAAAGGAACCCTCATCCACTGTTGGTGGGAATATAAATTGGTGCAACTACTGTGGAAAACTTTATAGGGATTCCCTAAAAAAACTAAAAATATAAATGAAATACAATCCAGGAACTCCCTTCTGAGCACTTACTTGAAGAGAACAAAAACACTAATTTGAAAACATATATGCACCCCTATGTTTATTGAAGTATTATTTACAATAGCCAAGATATGGAAGCAACTTAAGTGTCCTTAGACAGATTAATGGGTAAAAAAAGATGTGGTATATATAAACAAAACCATAAAAAAGAATGAAATCTCACCATTCACTGCAATATGATGGCATTTTGCTAAGTGAAATAAGGCATACAGAGATAGACAAATATTATGTGATTTTTAAAAAAGATTATTTATTTATTTATTTGACAGAGAGAGAGAGATCACAAGTAGGCAGAGAGGCAGGTAGAGGGAGGGGGGAAGCAGGCTCCCCACTGAGCAGAGAGCCCAATGTGGGCCTTGATCCCAGGACCCTGAGATCATTACCTGAGCCTAAGGCAGAGGCTTAACCCACTGAGCCACCCAGGCGCCCAATATTATGTGATTTCACTTATATGTGGAATATAAAAACAAAACAAAACGAAACAAAGGAACAAGAAAAACCCCTAAACAAACAATAATAATAATAACAATAGAAACAGACTCATAAATATAGAGAACAAATTGGTGGTTGCCTGAGAGGAGAGGGGTTGGGAGGTAGGAAAAATAAGTGAAGGGGATTAAGAGGTACAAACTTCCAGTTATAAAATAACTAAGTCACAGGGATAAAAAGTATACTATAGGAAATACAGTCAATAATATTATAATAAAAAAGAGTTCTTTTACTGATTAAATGTGTTATACATGTTTCTGATGATTGACTACACTTATACAAATTATGTAATGAAGAGTCTTATTGGATAAAAACACTCAGAGTTCATAATACAAAATATGATCTCTCATAACTGATATACTTGATGTTTAACCTCTTTCTTTTTTTAAATATTTATTAGATTGTGTCTTATTCACTTTCTTCTTTGAAAAGCCCACAATCTTTCATTTGGATAAGGTCTTAGGGAAATGTCCAGGAGGAACAAATATGTGACATATCAAATGAAGTCCTATAGGCAATGTATAATTCATATCAAAGCACAGAGCTTTATTTTTAAAATTCACAGGTTTTTTTGTTGGTTCAAAATGATCTTTTTCTTTTCAGTTCAGTGAACCTAAGAATTATTCCAAAAACAATTTAGCACCTTTCTCATCAGTTTCCAATAACAAAGTTCTATTACTAAAAATACTTGATATTTTGCACACACACATATATAGTGTTTGGAATATGTATACATTGTCCCTCACCTAGCACAAGCTTTCTTCACCTGAATGCATGAACAGGTGCACTTTCCAAAGAAAAATAAGCACACACATTTTCTTATGGAAGTAACTCACTTCCCCTCATTTATTTCACTTCTACATATGCCTAAGTGTAGTAAATGAAATGTTTTAGAAAACAAAACAATAACCTATACGTAGGCTTGCAATTCCATAACTGCTCGATCATATTTGGTGCCAGGTCTTCTTTGACATGACCATACGAGTAATTAACTAATTATCACTGACACATGCTCCTTCTCTTCACCATTGGAATAACTGGAGCATGAAAAAACAAAAACTAAACTAAAACATACAGGATACATATGCCTTATTATTTTGTGATAGAGCTGGGAAGACCACTATCTCCCTTGGCTCACATTTTAAGCACCTGTTACTAATCCATTCACTAACTTCACTTTCTGAGTGATGCTTCCCCCGATCACTTAATATTTAAAGTTACCATTCTCACACTCCATTCCCTGTATCTTGTTTTTCTTTTTCTGTTTTCCCTAGCACTTACCGACATTCTAAGATCCTATCGGAGCAAAGCTCTGTTTAGTACATTGATAAATCCCAGCGTCTAGAACAGTGCCTGACAGTATAGCTCGTTGTCATTAGGTTTTGTTGAATCTTCCTTTTGAGAAAGCTGAGGTGTGGAAAGGTTAGCTTGTTTACCCAGGGCGATACAACTGGGAAGACGCTGCTTGGTTCCAAAATCTCAGCGCCTACACAGAGCATTTCTTTTACTTGTGAAGGTAAACCTTCACTTGCTTAAGCAGACTGGCATTCCCCTGCAACAACTCCCCAGTGAGACAAACTTAATATTGCAGAATCATGACACACTATTAAGAGCAGACTGACTGGAAAAATGAGTGCTAGCTTTGAGGAAAGTCAATTCTGATGTAAGTCTATTTCTTGACAGAAAAAACTGAAGTAAGTTTTCTTTGAAGTCTATCATTGGTGTACCTAATGTATTTTGCAACTGATTTGGATCATTTTTTAACACCCCTCCCTGTTACGTGCTGAACTGTGCACCCCCCATATCTCAGAATGTGACTATTTATGGAGATAGGAAAGGTCCTAAGAGGCAAAGTAAAATGAGAGCGTATGGGTGGACCCTACTCCAATACCAACATGACTGGTGTCCTTTCTAAGAGATCAGGGCACAGACACACACAGACTGAGGGCTGGCCATGTGAGGACGCAGTGAGGAGGCAGCTGTCTGCAAGCCAAAGACAGAGGCCCTTACGAGAAGCAAAATCTGCTGACACATTGAACTTGGACTTCCAGCCTCCAAAATTTTAGGAAAAAAAAAAAATCTGTAGTTTAAGCCACACTGTCTATGGTATTTTTTAATGGCAACCCTAACAAGCTATCACAAAATAAAGCAAATCATACTTTTATCCAGAAAAGAAATGCAGAGAGAAAATTTTCTTATTTGGAAATTTGTGTGCATGTGTATGTCAGTAGACAAAATTTAAAAAAAATTATAAACCAGCAAATACCTATTACCACATTAATGTGCATTTTGAAAGGAAGGAGGGAGAAGTACATGAAGAAATGTTTCCAGAAAGAGAGAATTCTGCATGGTTCACAGAATTTTTTTTGCACAAAGACTCCCAGAATTGAGGTAAAGTTCTGTGTCCTCTTTTTTAGAATCACGGTGCTGTGGTTTATTTCAAACCTACCATTTAAATACAGGGATGCTTAATGGCACAGGGATTGGAGACCTATGTCCCAGCCAAAAATAGTTCAATGGGTTCAAAATCACTAGGAGTTTACTCTCAAAACAAATACATGTAGCCGATTTTATGTGTGCATTAAAGCATTTGGAATTTAGACCAACAAAGGACTTTTGTGGGGGAAATCTATTTTAGCTCTGATCCAGTTTAAAATTGCCAGTGCATTGTGATGATAAAAAGTTCAACTTTTAATTGATACTATGACTTTTTAAAAAATTTTTCTACAGTCAGTACAGCCCTAATTGCTGAATTGCCTCCCCCACAGCCAATCACATTTTATTTTTGACTGTATCTTAATGTTTTTCCCTCAGCAGGAACTTTTCCTGTTTTCCATTCTGATATATCATCTGTAATAATTTTCAAGTAAAACTTGCTTTGTTTGTCAGGGTTGCCAGAGTGGCACAGTTGGTTAAGACGTGGAAACTCTTGGTTTCTGCTCCAGTTATGATCTCAGGGTCCTGGAATTGAGCCCCGTGTGGGTCTCAGAGCTCAGCAGGGAATCTGCTTGGGATTCTCTCTGTCTCTCTCCCTCTTTCTCTGCACCTCAAGATCTAAAATAAGTAAATAAATCTTAAGAAAAAAAATTCCTTGCTTTGTTTTTCTACATAGCTATCACAGGTTTTACCAGCATGAAACAGGATGCAGTGGCTTAAATGTTGACAAAGTAAATGATGGCTTTTGGCTCTGTATCAAGATGGCCTCTTTTTCATGGAGATATTTTTTGCCCAAGGAAGTTTGAAAATCCCTAAGTATTGGCACTGTGCTGTTTGGTCCTGATTGATGCTGACCTGGGAGGACTGTCCTGTGCATGGAACCCTGTGTGAAACTCTCCTTCTAAGTTGCATGGCAGGTGGGTGCTGCTGTTGCTTTCCTGTCTGTGTAGGAGATTCTAAGATGCCCATGTATCTCTCCTCTTCCTATTGATAGGTCTCTTCAGAAATCCCTTTGAACTAACAGATCCTTCATCTTGTGTAATGCTCAGCCAAAAGGTTGAGGCATTGAGAAGAGCAAGAACAAAGCTGCGTTGATGCTAAAATGCTATGGTCCTTTGCATTTACTTATTTAGTTAACACATACTAACATGCCAGGTTATCATTCTAACAATATAACATATTTAACATTTGCCATGGCACATGAGACAGTATTTCTACTTCTATACAGATGGGGAAATTGAAGAACACAGATTTAAAGTGATTTCAAGATGCACGGTTAATAGGTGCTGAACTGGAATCTGCAAGCAAGCCACCTGTTTCCAGAACTTCTGCTATTAGCCTCTAAGCTATGCAACTTTTCACAGGCACACAGCCTTTGCCCCCACACCAGCACATGTTTCCCCAACAGTTGAGTTGAGATAGTTTCAGAAAATCGTGCACAAATTCCCTCAGTATTTTCAACCATTTATTTCTTGGTGCTGAATGCAGCCCACTGATCCCCATTTCCCATCTGCTACAACCTGGCCTCTTCCTTTTGGAGGCACTTCTTTTCTGTACTCTGTGCCCTTTCCTGCCATCTGGTCTCCACTGTGGTCACCCATGCCAGTCAAGTGTAATAGTTGCCAGAGTAGCGAAGGACCAACAATTATGGGGTTGCTTGGGAATTTGGGTAGATAAATCCCTAGAATATAGTTAGATGTGTTGAAAATAAATTTCTAGGGTAGGGAAAGTTACAAGATGTCTTTGGGAGATTAAAATGTTATTGTGAGTCATTTAAATCTAAGGCAAAAAGTGTTGGAATCAAACCTTGAATACCTTCAAGATTCATTTATTCCTTCAGTGTTCCCAACAACACCAAATCTACTTTTTTTTTTCCTTTCCATGACACTGATGATATTAATCTGCCATCACACAGGATTTCCTAGTCTCTTGATAGATTAATTTAAATATACTCTATTTTCTCTTGTGTTTCATTCTGGAAATAAAAGAAAAAAACACTCTTTTTCTCTCCCTCAGAGAGTAAAAAGAGAAAAATACTTAAAGCCTAGACCAGAGTAGTTCATAGGAAAAAAAAGAGGTGTGAGAAAATATCTAGAGAATGAGAAGTGTTGTCATTCTCCTTGACCAAAAGAAATGCTTTTAAGTACAAAGAGGTTTCTTGGTATAAAATGCCCACCAGTGAAAAATAATGAAGAAATTCAAAAGTACTTGGGATCAAAACAGGTATACAGAAATGGCTTTAAAAATTAACCTGTACGATTACAGCAAGGAGTTCAGCATGACATTTTGGTTTTCTGTCTCTATTATGACATTTCTGCTCTGCTTCTTAAAAATGCATTTTATTAAAATATAGATTAAAAAAAGGTTTTTCATTTTATTCCCAGAATGAAAGAAAAGAGAAAATGAAACAAATGCATTTCATAAATTATATGCATATATATAAATTAGGCATAAATAAATAATATGTAAATTTCATATACATATTAAGGAATATTAAGGAATTTCATATACATAATAAAGGAACATCCCTCTTTGCACCCCACTTATTGCATAGCTTATGTGACATTTTCTAGGGCGCTATGGCCAGGAGTCCATAAATTTAAAGCTTATTTACTAGGTACATCCAGCAAAAAATTTTTTAGTGATAAGACTTCTCCATCACCTTGGCTGACTTTTCTTTTTTTCTTTTTTTTTTTTTAAGATTTTATTTATTTATTTGACACAGAGAGAGAGATTACAAGTAGGCAGAGAGGCAGGCAGAGAGACAGGGAGAGGAGGAAGCAGGCTCCCTGCTGAGCAGAGAGCCCGATGCGGGCCTCGATCCCAGGACGCTGAGATCATGACCTGAGCCAGAGGCAGAGGCTTTAACCCACTGAGCCACCCAGGCGCCCTCGGCTGCCTTTTCTACTAATAAATATCATTATTGTGTTTACCAAGAAATCTGGAGTGCATGTTCAAAAGGGGATTTGATGGAGTCACTGCTTTATCTCTGGATGTGTCTGGTAAAAGAAAAGAATAGGTCACAGAACCTGGGCTAACCTTGCCATCTCAGTCTTTTATTACTTTGGAAAGAGATGCACTTGTTACAAAATGATACTTAGATCACAAAGGAGTATCACAGCTGGTCATACTTTCAATGCAATCTTTTCTAATTTAGAAAGGATACATAGTCTATCCTTCTGAAGTCATGATCCAATCAATTCTTTCTTTTTTATGAGTAGATTTGTAAAGTGTAATAATCTTAAGGTATGTACATGTGTATGTTTTATATACAAATTAAAATATACCCTTTTGTATAGATTTTTTATTGACATATAACTGGCATTTACTATGCATAATATAGTATTTTATTAAAGTATAATTGGCATATGATATCCTATTAATTTCACATGTACATTATAGTGATTCAGTGTTTTTATACATTACACAATGATCCCTCTGATAAGCCTAGTTATGAAATGTCACCATACAAAGTTATTATTATTGACTGTATTCCCTATGCTGTACATTACATTCTCATGACTTACTTATTTTGTAACTGGAAGTCTGAATCCCTTAATTCTTCAGACTCCACTGACAGGCAGACTGATTAGTTGGAGAGAAGAACCATCATGGTACTTGGAGAACTGTTCATAAACATAATGGTTCTACATGTGTTGCAGAAGCTTGTAAAGTACAAAAACAAGAAACTTCAGAGAGGGGTCCTAAAGACCTAGGGACACCAAAAGAGTGATGAACATTGAATGGAGCATCTCTGCTTAATTCATATTTTGTACTGTTAATTCATATTTTGTACCCACGAGAGCTCTGTATATGACTAAAGACAAAAGTGTAGCCACGGAAGTGTTTTAGCTTGCTTTCTAGGTCACCGAACCAGGAAAAATCAACATTACATGATAAACCAATGCACTGTTATCTTTTCTCCAAAACAATACACAGACTTTCCTGACATACACGTGCGTGTGCGCACACACACACACACACACACCCTCCATTTTAACGTAAGTTATTAAACAGAGATACGACTCACTACAGAGTGTGTAGGGAATAAAGTTTTCCAGCTTTCTCCAATATGGTTTAATTATATAGACTCACCTAATGGTTTACTACCGGAAGTCAAATCTCTTGGCATCATAAGAAACAGAATCCCACGTGTCAGTTTTGGCAGCATGATAGTGGCCATGACGTGTATGTAAAAGATTCTTCTTTGCTAGAAACATAGACCTTTTATGACTCACAGATTTCATTGAGTTACTTTCTAACTTCAAATTCTTATTTATATTGTGAAACATATGGTCTGTTTCTAAGGGCTATACAATACCTTTTGTGATGTGGATGTGTGCATTCAAATGATGGAAATTTTTAGAAATAAAAGTTCTGTTTGGGTGTAAAATATTTTAACTGCTGCAATTTTGAAATATTTTGTTTTGTTTTTACAAAATCTTGATTTAAGCAAAAGATTTCCTCCTATATAAAATGTCAAATCACAGAAATATTAATAGTAATAAGTTCTTGACATAGAACTTTATCTTATGTGTTTTTTATATACCAGAATTCATGTGAGTAAGTTCATGTGAAATGTACATTTCTAATACTTCTGAAACCTAATATTAGAAAACATGTACTTTGATAAAGACATATGCTTCCTCGAACATACAACTAAATGCTTGTTCTTTGAAGTAGAGAGTAAAATTTGAAGCTTTATAGACTCTCATCCAATGTTTTAGTATCAGTGTATATTTAACGACACAAGACACTGAGTTCCATTTATCATCAGAACATCGGTGGACACAGGAAAAACTATGAACAGAACCATATTTGATTGTCAGACCAAAAAACATTCTGTCTCTAATCTTGGAATATTTGCCTAATTTCTCTAATTCATTGTTTCCTTGTAGCTAAAATACCTAACTCAAAATAAAATAAGATAAAATAAAATAAAATACCTAACTCTTATTTTGACCGAAGGAAATATATGAAAGCAACTACTCATTTCCAATAACATATATGATGGTAATAAATACTAATAATTATTTCTATTATTGGTGGCATCTCCTATTTTAGTGGTTATATACAGCCTTTTGGGAAGAAAGTCCCTTATCAATATATTAACATCTTATACCTGCTTTCCATTTTAAAGACATAAGTTTTTATGTCAGGATATCTTCACAAACATCATTTAGCATTTAGCATCTAACATTTATACCTGGCAGATGATATCAATTCCATTTAAAAGTATTGCTCATAAATTTCACAAGGCAGGGTGAACTTTATTTTATTGTATTATTATTTTTTTTATTATATTATGTTAGTTCACCAAACAGTACATCAGAGTCCAGTGGTGGGTATTAAGGAGGGCATGGATTGCATGGAGCACTGGGTGTTATATGCAAACAATGAGCTTTATTTTAGAAATTAGAAATTTTATACCTCTATGAATAGTGGCTTGCCGAACTCAAAAGACAATATTGTTAAATACATGTGCAAATTTTGTCCCCAATTTCAACCAAAGACTATGATGCAGAGCATATCAAAGCAAAGTGCCATATTTTTAAACAGGTAGTATTAAAAAAAATCTTATGCTGATTGCAAAATAATCATATGATTTTAACCAATGTTGAAGAATTATATCTTTTTACTTATTGTAATAGTAGTATTATCACTCAAAACAATCCAGTTAACATTTTTAATGCATATTGAGGCTATTTTCAGTGTCTTCTGAAATTTTTTCCTCTTATTTGACATAGTCTAGAGAAGATGGAAAATCTCAAGTGAATGTGTCCTTTATAACTCATTTATTAATAATTCTGAAAATATTTGTTAGTCCGTATATGCATATATAATGTTTTGCTTTAAATAGTAATGAGATAAACCTCTCCCTCCATCAAATAACTTTAGATAGTTGCTTTATAGAAAATATTCATTAGTAAATTCAAAATATTCGGCCTAAGGAACACACTGAAATACGGCCAACTCTAAGTTTGCCAAAAGAGCCATTAATTAAGTAAAACAATATACATAAATAAATATTTTAAAATGTTTTTCTGAAAATGATCAGGTTTTTTACTAACTAGATCTGTCATGTAAGCATCAGAAAACTACCTCTTTATTGAAAATAAACAATATATGAGGGAAAGGGTATTGGCCGTCCATATGACTTTGATATTAATAGTATTAAAATACAATTGCAAATTTAAAATACTAATGCAACATTTTCTAGTTTATGCCGCAAAGATGTAAAGTTCTTCTTCTATAAATTATTTTTAGAAATTTATTTAGTATTGCTGACAGAGTTTGCTTTTTTTTTTCTTAAACTGGGATACTTTGAAGAATAATAGAATAACTGGGTTAAGGTCTGCCTAAAAGAATATTATAATTGCTCTATACACTGAAGTTATGAGTGGGCAAATACCACAGACTCACCAGATTTCAAACACAAGCACTTACATTTCCTTCATTAAGCTACAATTTTTTCATCACCAAAATTATTGTCTATTAAGGTTTACTAATAAATGAATGCAACAAAATTGCCTATAGTTCACAGTGCACTAGTGATGCATTGATGATTTTAATACTTTGAATAAAAACAAAATGGCACAGTCTTTATATTTTGGTGACTAGAGACATTTAGCTTTATAACCTGCCAAAAGCATAAGGCAGATCCCAATTTTGCCTTAAATATGCATTGCTTTAACAGAAAGAAGAGATAACATTAAAGAGTAAGAGGAGACAAGATGTTTTTGTGTTTTGGATTTTTTTTTCAGATATAAAATGCTGAATGTAATAATCGTAACACAAGATAGATTATACTGATTGTATATGACGGCTCTATTGTATTCTATGTGATAGCTATATCAAATTTAACAAGCAGGAAGATTTTATTTTTAATGTATGTCAGCCCTGTTAACTGTTTATTATGAACATAATTCCGTATTAGTGACTCAATTCAAGAAAGGGAAATACTTAGTAAATGTAGTAAAAGTCACATCTGAAATTAAGGCAATTTTCTATATAATTTTAAGACTAAGTCTTTTAAATGCACCTTTAGTAAAGTGGATCTCCCGGGATACAAGTTAGAATCACCTATGGCAGGAAGGGATATAAGAGGAGATGAATTAATATATTCCAGTGTCTAAATCCCACCTCAATTAAATCAGATTTTTGAAGTCCAGGTGTCAGTTATTTAAAAAAAAAATTCCAGGAGCATCTGGGTGGCTCAGTCAGTTAAACATCTGACTCTTGATTTTGGCTCAGGTTATGATCTCAGTCTTGTGAGACTGAGCCCCTGCCAGGCTCCACACTCAGTGAAGAGTCTGCTTAAGATTCTTTTTTCCTCTCCCTCTGCCCTCCCCCCATGTTTGCCTTCTCTCTCTCTCTCTCAAACAAAACAAAACAAATCCAAGTAATTCTACAATGCTGTAGGAATTAAAAACCCCAATTACTGAACACATTCCATTCTTGCCAAACTTGGATGTGTTTGTAGGAAAGGTTGGAGAATAAAGGTATTATGGACAGTTTTACTGTATACCATAAAACAGCTTCATCAGAAATTTCAAAGAGAAAAGAAAAACACTCATAGTTTTTTCTACCAATATATTGTCCCACAGATGAAAGATTTACTACTGTAGCAAACAGAACAGATTGTTAGGATAAACACCACAAAGACCAAAGTGTAAGAAGTTTCAGTATATGTACAAACACAATATGTCAATGACCTTTGTTCACAGTGCAGAAAGAACAATTAACATTTATAGAAATGGGGACACCAAGAGAGGCCCGAGTGCATCAATATGGCTTGTGGCTTGGAAGTGGTGAAAGGGCAAGGCAGAGATAAGTACCCTCATTTGTTGGACCATAATAGATAATATATGCCCACGGTGTTATCTTTAAATTGGAAAGTTGTACCTCAACCAGGTGATAGTTTGGAAGAAGTTTTTTTTGTTTTTGTTTTTGGGTTTCTTTTTAGGTTTTATTTATTTATTTGATACAGAGAGAGATCAGATCACAAGTAGGCAGAGAGGCAGGCAGAGAGAGAGGGGGAAGCAGGCTCCCCGCTGAGCAGAGAGCCCGATGCGGGGCTCAATTCCAGGACCCTGAGATCATGACCTGAGCTGAAGGCAGAGGCTTTAACCCACTGAGCCACCCAGGCACCCTGGAAGAAGTTTTCATTTCCTAATATTTTTAATTTCCAGGACAGATATCAGCTGGGTAAATGTGTGATACAAGATATGTGGAAGCAGGCTGAGGGCAAATCCAACAGTTACAGATAGTTAATGCATGTGGAGCTAGTTTAGTTAAATGTATGTATATGCTGGAGGTTTATGGAAATATCCAAGGGGCTAGGGTGATGGATTTAGATTTTATTTGGAATGTAGTCTTTTGGAGGACAAGAGAAATAGGCACTGTGAGGATGAGAGAGACTGAGGTACTCTTAATCTAGTAAAATTACAGCATGCCAATTTAGTTTCTAGTCAATAGCCCATTATTCTGGGTTTCTGAGTTGGGAGGGGAAAACCTCCCAGGTTCCCTTTGGGCCTCCTCCTAGAGGTCCAACCTCCCAAAATCCACCTCCCATTTTGCCTCTGAAAGGTCAGGATTCGCACTCAGTAGAGATGTCATTGCCAAGGCAGTTTAGGGGTTCAGGAGTTCAGGAGACCAAAGTGCTAATTCTTTCTTGTGGGGGAGCCTGATCAGCATGTTCCTCCTTAAAGGGGTGGCTGAAATACACAGACAAACCAGTTATGACCTCCTAAATAATAAACACTAACACCAAAGAAGTGTAGCATCCTGAGATAAGTCTCTGCTAAACACAAAAATACATGGGTACCCCCAATCTGAAAAGTACAGCTTAAGTTGGCCTATCCTTCCAATTACCCTAAGATGGGGCCCCATCCAGATGCTAACTAATCCCTGGAGCTTAACCAATTAGTGCTGTTCATTTTGAATATTCAGATGATAAGAAATGTGGTTAGGAAGAGAAGAGGCAACTCCAGCAGCCAGTACCAGCTAAAAAGCCAGCTCACCAACAGGCTGCAGTTCTATCCTCCCTGCTGCTCTTGCAGTGATCTGGAACCAATTGCCAAGAGCAATCCCTCCAAGAAGCTCTTCAAGAATCAATAGTTGTGCCCTGCTATCCTGCTAACCTCACTAATAAGATTTAAAGATTCTTTTATTAGTAGGACACAACATACTGAGACTAGATAGATGAAAGGCAGAACTCTTGATTCCTTGTAGCTCAAAATAAGAGAAGGCTGCCATATGGGGCCACATAGAAGATTGCCACCTGGGGCAAGGTACCAGCAATCCGGAAACAACATAAAGCAGCTTATGTATGGCAAGTATGTTGGGATTAATTAGGTTTTTCAAGCTCCTTTGTAGACTGGCTAATTTCATGGACTCTAGGACATGGAGGCTGTTCCTAGCTGTTCCATACCGGGCATGGGAGTGCGGAGAACAGATGGTGGGGGTGGTTGGTAGGATAATGGCCTGGGATGTAGGAATCTGATAAGGCAAGTAGCTAGAATGGGGTTTTAGCAAATGTCCTGAAAAGGGGAACTGAGTGTTTAGCCATGACTTCAATACTGTGTCAAGACAGTATTTGTGAAATATGATATTAAAACAAATGTCCTTGATTCCATTATTCCAGCCACTTCAATGTATCAGTGAAGCCTTCATTTATACCACATATTTCGAAAAATCCTGTATGTTTTATTCCCTCTTTGTTTTTTAAAAAATCAGTTTCTTTTTCTCAGGATTCAGAAAGATACAGAAAGTAAATAACATGTGAGAAAATAGAAGGAGTAGGGTTTTTTTTCTAAGCTTTTTTGTTTGTTAAATACCAAAATAATAGGAAATTTGTCTTGTAAGTTTCAGGAACTGAATCATATCAGAACTATTGTTTTGCTTAGTATTGTGACCATGTTTACTCTTTGGATTGGTATTAAACATTTCAGGAAAAAGGAATTCTAAAGATGTCTGGTAGATTTTTTTTCTTCTTCTGATGGTTAATTAGTCTTCGTCTGTTTTTTAGTCTGTCAGATCCCAAATCCATAGAACTCTATTTAGTCTCCTTCTTTTAGCCACATTGCCTTCTCTATCCTTTTAGAAATATTATATTTTAGGGTTGCAAATGACCTTGGAAATCATATAGAGTAGCCCTCACATTTACCCACAGTTTCAATTTCTGCAATTTTGGTTACCTGTGTCAACTGCCATTCTGAAGCACATGATCCTTCTTCTGCCACCACCTCAGAGGCTCAAAAGCAGCCTAACACTACATCACATTGCTGACGTCATTCACCTCACTGCATTTCATCACACAGGCATTCTGTCATCTCGCATTATCCCAAGAAGAGGGGTGAATGAATCCAATAAGATTTTGAGACAGAGAAAGACCCCCTTCACATAATTTTATTATAGTATATTGTTATAATTGTTCCATTTTATTATTATTGTTGTTGATTTCTTACGGTGCCTAGTTTATAAACCAAACTTTATCATAGGTTTATATGTATAGGAAAAAAAACACTTAAATATGAGGTTTGGTACTATTTACAGTTTCAGGCATCCACTGGAGGTCTTGGAACATATCATCCCCAGATAAGGAAGATCGACTGAATTATGATATTCTCATATTTATAGGAGGAAACTATTGTATAGATTTTATCATTTAGTTATTCATTCATTCATTCATTCATTCATTCAAGTTATAGAGCTCATTATTCCCAGTGCACAAAAGGTACAGACAACTCAAATATCTATCAAAGAATAGATAAATGTAGTATATATATCATAAAATAATATTCAGCAATAAAAATACTGAAGTGACATGTTGTGACAAAATGGATGAACCTTAAAAATATTATGCTAAATGAAAAAGCTTGATAAAAAAAAAGACCATATATTGAATGTCCAGAAGAGGAAATGTGTAGAAACAGAAAATGGATTAATTGATCCCTAGAAATGATGGTCAAAATAGAGAATGCCTGTAAAAGAGGGTGGAAGATTCTTTCTGAGGTAATAAAGATGCTCCATATTTAGATTGTGGTGACAGTTACACAACTCTATAAGTACACCAAAACTCTTTGAGTTGTGCACTTAAAATAGATGACTTCTATGCTATGTAAATGAAATCTCAGTAAAGTTGTTTAAAAATTGTGGTCTAAATCCAGAGTAACAGAACTACATAAAAGACATGATAATGATCAAAATTCTAGTAGCGGTAAATTGTAACATACCATAATAAGCCCGAAAAGGCACAATAGCTACTTCACTGGAGCTTACAGTGCATATGGGAAGGCAGATTTGTATCGAATATTAACATAAATGAAGCCAAAATTGCCGCTGTGACACACAGCTACGCCAAAGTGCATCACATCTTTGAAAACCTATGGGAGGGGCTCTGACTTGAGTCAAGGAGATTGACAAACTCAAAAGACATTTATGCTGAGATCTAAATAAGAAAATAACCAGGCTGAAGGGAAAAGATGAGCACTGCAGGCAGAGGAAGCTAAGTCCCGCGATGTGTATTCACAGGCCTGTAGAATAGACCAAAGCAGCTGCAGGGCAGAGATTGGAAAGGAATGAACCTGGAATGTAAGGTAAGACTCAGACCACAGCCTAAGAAAGAGTCATCCTAGAATCAATTTGAAATCATCATAGTATTTGAAATAGAGGAAGAATCATCAGATCCACGTTTTGCAAAGATCCTCATGACTGCAATGTAGAAAATGGATTTCAAGGGTGCCAGAGAGAGAAAGAGCATGTTATTAGTGATAATTTTTTATAGTTCAGGAGAGAAATGCCATAGTACCTTGACCAAGGGTGGTAGAAGTAAAGATGGAAGAAGTGGCCAGGAAAATGATGTTCTGGGAACTAGAATCAGTGGGTCTTATTGATTGATGAGGCACAGACATGACACAAGAGAAGTAATCAGAGGCAACCCCCAGCTTTCCTGCTCAGGAAGTAGCTTGAGTCATGTGGCATTTCCTGAGACCTGGAGCTGGGAAGAGGACGAGATTGGGTGAGGAGATCACAAATTTCCTTTAGTGTTTCTTGAATTTAAGGTACCAAAATATGCTGTTTATGTAACATCTTGATGTCAAAAACAATTTTGAAAAATTTTGACTGAAAGCCTAGATATTTCAGGCTTTATTTGTGCTTGTGTGAGTGTTGTGTCAATACCAGTTAATGAAAGTCCTTGAGACTCTCAATAGCACATGTTGAAGATTGTGCTTGTAATGTAAAAAATAAAGAATTTTATAAAGCGTTTTCAAAGGACAAACGACAGCAAACTAAGAACAGAAAAGCTAGAGTATTGCACTTTGCCTCTATGACCTACCAGGCCCTCCTTGCTCTTCCCTACAATCCTCATCTCCTTTCTCTACCTGCCTCATTGCTTAAGTGTCAAAAATCAAAACGAAACTTCATTACTTGTTAACTGTTTGCAGCTGCCCAGAATGCACCATGTTGCTTCGTGTCTAAGTACTACCTTTTTTCCCCCAATGCTCTTCCTAATTCCCAACTGTACCTGTGTTTTTGGCTTGTATGCTATAAGATGAGTCACAAGCACTCGCTTTGCTGAGATGAGGTAGACTTCTTCTCCTCTATTCTCCCATCACACATCATGGCTGCTTTTTCACTATTTTCCTTCAGTGCGTAATTTTGTAATCATCCGCTTCTATTTCTGTTGGCTTCTCTACAGTTAGTACCTTGTGTCTCATTCGGCCTTACATTATCAATATTTAGCACAACAGCTGTGATACAGTTGATATTTGCTACATTCCTCATGGAATGTCTAAAATAACATTCCTCCCTACTACCTAGTTTTGAAGAGGTTGAAAAACAAAACTAAGATAAAGGGTAATGCCAAAATATTACTTTAATTGCCAAGAAAATTCAAATTGTCAGCTGCTTATATGAGCAGGCACATGGACCTACTAATGAAAAACTCCTATGTCAGGCAAATGTACCCACTGAGTCACAGGAAATACGGGGGCAAGTCACTGTAAACTTGCAGTATCGAGGAGCTGAGACAAACCTGCCATTGCACTAACTGAACTACATTCACAGAATGAAAAGACCAGGAGTGGGAAGAAGCATTCTAATAACAGGGCTCAATGATCGTGTACTGTATAATTGAAAGCAAATCAGTAACACTTACCCTGGAAAAAAGTGAAGGCTTAAAAGAGGCAAGGGGAATGAGGTTTCTGGGAATGAATGATATTAAGATAGCATCACTGTTTCATTCCAATAGGTACTATTAATTTAAAATATGTATTAATGTATTAAATATTAATTTCCCAAAATGACTTTCATTCCCTACGTAAATTGAATTTCTTCAGTGGTCACTCATGTATGGCAAATGTAACCTACAGCAGGCTTATGCTTAGAGTAATTATTTAATTTTAGTCTTCACTGTTTTGTGTGCACACTCACCCAACAAATATCTTTGGTTTCTCTAGACCAATAGGGAATTCCGTTAAAATAAATTTGTTACAAAAGCCTAAAATTAGGAACCATAGCAAACTTACTAGTTGCTTAGCAACAACCTAGTATGCTGAAGCTTAATTTTAAATCAGTTAACCCTGAAGGAAATGCTGAATTAATTTCTCATATTGCACTACCTATAAAAGGTTACCAGTCCATGTCTCCAGTGTGCTTTTTCCCCTTGTTATTCAATCTTTTATAACTTCTCAAGCATCAGATTGAGTTTGCTATTTTCATATTTCTCAATATTTTTCAGGTAAAAAAGTAAAAATTCTTAGATTGTAATTGACCAAAATATTTGAGTAAAATCAACTCATTTGTGAAAAAGTTATTTTAAAATCTGACATTCTATTGCTACAGCTTGCAGCTGGAGAGGCAGTCAAGAAGTAATTCACAAAGGCCTGGTCCCCCTGCTTAATCACAAGTTCGGATCTTACAAGAGCATCTGTCCTGAAACACTTTTCCCCTCTTTCTGAAGACTGGAGAGAGAATGCTCAGAAAACCAAATGAACTTAGAAACATTTGTCTAAACCCACTATTTTGTGTCAAAACACATCTACCACAACGAATTCTTTTCTTTTCTTTGAATGAGGGTGACAAAGAAGAATCTTCTACTTTCTCAGTTACTGACATCAAAACATAAAAATGAGATAAAGCTCTATCATATTAAACTTTTGACTAGCTTTGATTTTTATAAAAGTCATAGTCTATAATTACTAAGGCGTTTCTAAGATGGCATTAGAAAACCTTTAAAATGGGGATAAAAGTGAACTCCTGCATTAGTACTCTCCCTCCAAAAGACTCATATATACACATGTATTTTAAATAAATATAAAATCATTTTGAAGTACCTAAAAATGTATTTTGGAGAGAGTCCACTAAAAATGACTTGTGAAAGAAGAATTATTTGTATGAATATAATTTCTAGGTCTAAGTTTAGATTTTTAATTTGAAAAGACTTTTTTTTTCTTTTTAATAAAGTATGGAGGGTATTATCTGGAGGTACCAAGGGAAAAAAAATGAGAAATCAACTGCCATATTAGAAATACCATACAGAACAATTGAGTCCCTAGTTAAAACAGCATCAGGAAGCTCTTCGTGGGACTCTACAGCACAGCCGAGGATCTGCTGAGAGTACAAATGTTTGTCTTTAGTGCACTTAATAGGAGAAGAACTCAATACCACAAATAAGCTTATAAATGGATTGTAAATTGTATCTGCTACACCTAACCATCTTTATTTTAGGGGCGGGGCTTTAGCTGTTTAGCTGTTTAGCTGGAAACCTTAGAGTCTGGTATAAACTATTATGTGAAAGGATTTTTTTAAAAAAACCTGTAGCTGTATGGTCTTCCTGTAAAGGACTGTATTATTTAGTCTGTCTTAGTCTAAATACAATCAGAATTCAATCTTACTTATATTAACTTCTTTAAGTTAGAGGGATTTTTTTTCTTCTCCTGCAAAGATTAGAAAATTACTTTAAACTTTAAGTTTGTTATAAAAGTAATACATATTCAAACAAAAAAAATCGTTAAACACAAGTCAAACACATAGAGATAGCCACATAAACATTTTATTGAAAAATGTTACTTGGTTCTCCTATGCACAAATGTACATATTTATATGGCATTTTAAAAGATCATGCACAACTCCTTGGTAGTATTTTTTACTTAATAACCATGTATATTTTTTCTTTGTTAAAAAATAGCCTTGTTAAAGTTAAATTTAATTGATGAAAAATATGCCAGTACATGTTAGATCAATTCCCTATTTTTGACACAAATGCTATTTCAACATCTTATTAATTTAAATATTATTGTAATGAATCTTCTTATAAATTATTTTGGGCCTACATTGTTATTGAACAGGACTATTTTTTTTTAATTTTTATTTTGAAATAACTTTAGATCTACCAAAGAGTGAAAAATAGTTCAGCTTTCTCATATACCTTTCATCCAGTTTCCCCTAATCTTAAACCTTAAATTACCATACAGTAATATGAATACTAGAAAACTGATATTGATATATTAGTGACTAAACTATAATTCTTATTCAAATTTCACCATTTGAATAGTTCTTATGTTTTCTCACTATTAGACTGATTTTATGCATTTTGGGCAATAATAATTTTCAGTCCATATTAGAGAAGCATGTCAGTGTGTTTTGTTTCTGGCAGTTAACTTTGATAACTTGGTTAAGATAGTGCTTTCCAGGTTTATCCTGTGTAAAAATACTATTTTTCCTTTATCACTCAGAAGTATCTTTGTAGACATATTTGACACTATACACAAATACTGTTTTTCATCATACTCTCATCCATAATTTTAACATGCAGTGATTCTTCTTGTCTGCAAAAATATTACTAAGATATTTGTCTAATGATGAAATTGTATTTTTCCATACACTCTTTTTACATTTATTAATTGGAATTCAACCATGAGGAGTAGTTCTATCTCCCACTTATTTATTCACAATTATTTACTTGAATCGGTTACAGATTCATGGATATTTATTTTATTTTATTGGTTGCAATTCAATACTATTATTATTTATTTATTATTTATGTTGTTCCTAAAATTATTCCAGCTTTTGAATTTGGGAGTTTCTTCAAGGGGCTTCTGTGTTCTTTTAATAACTCCCCATCATCTTTTGAACACTTTATTACTTTCTTTTTTTTCCTCTTTTCAAAGGTTTTATTTATTTATTTATTTGTCAGAGTGAGAGAGAGAGCGAGAGCACAAGCGAGGGAGCAGCAGGCAGAGGGAGAAGTAGGCTCCTCGCTGAGCAAGGAACCCAATGTGGGACTCAATCCCAGGACCCTGGGATCATGACCTGAGCCGAACGCAGATGCTTAACCTACTGAGTCACCCAGGCGTCCCTGAACACTTTCTTACTTTCTGGTAACAGAATATTCCATGCCTATCTTGTGTTTTCTTTATCCAAGCCCTAGAATCAGTAATTTTTCTAAACCAAGATCAGCAGCTCGGAATGTTCATGGCTACTGGTGTGCTATGGCTTCTGTGCCCTGTCAGCAGACTTCACTGGGAAGCAAAGCTATGTGCTCTGACACAAACCTCCCCCTGTCGATCTGTGCCTATAATTAAAACCATGAGTTCATATTGATACCTCCAATTCTACTCCAACATCAAGGGATTCATTCTTGCCTCCATTCTTTGCTTATTTGTAAATTCTGTCTCTGACTATGATAAACCTGAATCTTATTCACAGCGTATTTACATGTTTGTTCAATCTTAGTAAATATATAAAATATTTCAGAAATGCTAACCAAACCAAATGTGGAAAACACATTTACTAGCTAGAATACAGTAACTATATACAGTTCTGCTTGTCCTTAGGATTCTAGCACATGGTTAAAATATTGTTCTCCAAATATACTTTGGTTAGTTCTTTCTTTCACCAGCTGCTGGGCATAATTAATGAATTCAAATTAAAATAAGTTAAAATATATAATGCAGTAATATTATTCATTTGTAATTCAGTTAAATACATGTTACTGTTTGTATTCTGTTTTAGGTTTCTCACATATTGTGTTGATTTCAGTTATTTCTTGACGTTTTGAAAATGTGAATCATTAGCCATGGGTTTAAGTATCAGAACTACCCTGAAAGTTATATCCAGAGAAGCATAGTTACTGTTCATCCCTGAAACTCTCTTTTAATTTCTTTATTTATTTTACTTCATTTCTTCATGTTTCTGTAAGTAATCTCAGTGTCTGGTTTATCTTTCTGCACTTCTTTGTGCAAATGGGCAGATACATATATATTTTATTTTATCCTTTTTTTATGTAAAGGATAGTATACTAGAGATATTTGGGGGGATTTTTTTCATCTAACAATATATCTTGGAGTTCACTCCCTATTAGGTCAGAGGCAGCTTCTTCATTCTTCTACACAGTTGCATATCACTTCCTGGTAAACACCAACTATCACAAAATTGTCTATCTCTAAGCACTATAGTGAATCAGTTGAATGGAGAGAAGAATACAAACTCTAAGAAATTCTCCACAGAAATTTTGAAGTTGCTAAGAAATTTCAGGGTTAAATTGGGTAGAAGTAGGAATATAGAAGAAGAAATTAAAATAAGAAAGTTTTTTTGTTTTTGTTTTTGTTTTTTAATAAAACAGGTAATGTAACAAACACTCCTGCGCAGTTTGGAGGGCTATTGGTCAGTCCTTCCTAGTTCTCATATTTGCTGAGCTCATTAGTTATTTAAAAAAAAGAAAGAAAGGAAGAAAGAAGAAGAGGCAGGGATACAGAAAGAGAAGTTACTTTTGATTTGACATTTCATCCAGTCTAATGGTTAATGACTTCACTTTATAACACGGGGCAACAAGTTTCTTTCCAAATATTGAGTATGAAATATATAATAAATTCTTAATACTTTCAAAATATTGCAATGTCAAGTTGTTAATTTGAGTATATTAAAATATTGTCTAGACTGGTACAAAAATTTTAAGAGGAAAATTGAGTTAAAAACACATTTTGTAACCAGAATTCTATATATTGATGAACATGTTTAATTAGAAGTAAATATTTCTTTAGGTTTGTCAGTGAATTTAATGAACTACACACATATACTATTATTTTGACACCACCAAGTGGAATCCAATATCCCAAAGCTACAAACTGATTCTAAAATAAGAACTTGATTAAATCAAATTGCCCATGAAATATCTTCCTTAATAAAATGCACTTAAATTTTTATTATTCTGTAATATACTAGTCTTCCCCTCAAGAGAGGGATTTATAACCATTATTTCTATTTTGTTTACCAGCTCATAATAGTATCCCTGTGAAGGAGGGAGGAAATAAGAAGCTCAATTCCTACTATAATATACATTAACAATAGCACATGGACATTATATAAGTCACTTGAGTAAGGTTTTTTTGTTCACTTGACCTGGTATTTTGTTTCGTTTTGCTTTAAAGACATTTAAGATTGCATAGTTTTGAATATTTTTTTATTGGGGCATTCAGGAAATGCATCAAAATGTGATTCTCTTTAGAAACCAATGTCATATGGTGCACACATACATAGATCCAGATTGTTTAAAGCGCTGCTGGGAAGTTCAGGTTTTTATAGTGTATGATCTCACTTATATGCAGAATCTAAAAAATGAAAGACAAAAAAAAAAAAAAAAAGCAAAAAAACCCTCATAGACATTGATACAAAGTAAAGATTGGTTGTTGCCGAAGGCCGGAGGGTGGAGGATGGGCAAAGTGGGTGAAAGTGGTCAAAAGGTACAAACTTCCAGTTATAAAATAGGTAAGTCATGGGATGGAATGTACAGCATGGTGACTACAGTTAAAAATACTGTATTGCATATTTGAAAGTAGGTAAAAGAAAATCTTAAAAGTTCTCATCACAAGAAAAAAGAATTTGTTACTATGTATGGTGATAGATTGGATGTTAACTAGACTTATTGTGGTGGTATTTTTCCATATATGAAAATATGGAATTGTTACATTGCATACCTAAATCTATCATAATGTTACATGTCAACTACTACCTCAATGAAAGAAAAGAAATTATTTTAGGGTATTTGATTTCTACTTTAGCGCAGAGAGTATTTTCTCTATACAAAAGCTGAAATACAGTAGTATAAGCTTCCTATTGGCAAAATGACAACACTGGGGTGATTCCTTAACTCTTGGCTGGTGCTCACAGAACCAGTCACCAAATTTCTTATACATACAAATATACATCATAATACATTTCCATCTATATTTTCCTGTTTAATTTCACCATCAAAATGTTTCACTTCTAGATAGAAGGTTTGTTTGTTTGTTTGTTTGTTTTCTTTATGTATACTAGTCTGGAATAACTGTTTCCAAAGTGTGGTCTGGGGACTCCCCAGGGATCCCTGTGACCTCTCCAAGGGGTTTGTGAATTCAAAACTATTGTTATAATAATGGAAGACCCTTTTTATTTATTTATTTATTTATTTTTTAAAGATTTTATTTATTTGACACACAGAGAGAGAGATTACAAGTAGGCAGAGAGGCAGGCAGAGGAGGAAGCAGGCTCCCTGCTGAGCAGAGAGCCCGACGCGGGCCTCGATCCCAGGACGCTGAGATCATGACCTGAGCTGAAAGCAGAGGCTTTAACCCACTGAGCCACCCAGGCGCCCTTATTTATTTTTTTATTACATTCAATTGGCCAACGTATAGTACATCGTTAGTTTTTGATGTAGTGGTCAACGATTCATTAGATGCATATAACATCCCATGATCAGGGCTCCGGGGTGGCTCACTCATTAAGCATCTGCCTTCAGCTCAGGTCATGATTCCAGGGTCCCGGGATGGAGCCCGGAGTCAGGCTCCCTGTTCAACAGGAGGCCTGATTCTCTCTCTCCTACTCCCCCTGTTTGTGTTCCCTCTCTTACTGTCTCTCTCTGTCAAATAAATAAAAAGAATCTTAAAAGACAAACACCCAATGCTCATCATAACACATGCCCTCATGAATGCCCACCACCTGATTACCCTATCTCCCCAACCTCCTCCCTTCTGTAATTCCCAGTTTGTTTCCCAGAGTCCAGAGTCTCTGGTGGTTTGTCTCCTCTGATTTCTTCCCTTTTAGTTTTCCCTCCTTTCCCCTGTGGTCCTCAGCACTGTTCCTTATATGCCACATATGAGTGAAACCATATGATGATTGTCTTTCTCTGCTTGACTTAGTTCATTTAACATTGAACCTTCTAGCTCCATCCATATTGAAACAAATGGTGGGTATTCATCCTTTCTGGTGGCTGAATAGTATTCCATTGTATATATGAACCACATCTTCTTTATCCATTCATCCGTTGAAGGACATCTTGGCTCGTTCCACAGTTTGGCTATTGTGGACATTGCTGCTATGAACATTGAGGTGCATGTGTCACTTCTTCTCACTACATCTGTATCTTTGGGGTAAATATCTAGTAGTTCAATTGCTGAGTGTAGGGTAGCTCTATTTTTAACTTCTTGAGCAACTTTCATACTGTTTTCCATGGTGGTTGTACTAGCTTGCATTCCCACCAACAGTGTAAGAGGATTCCCCTTTCTCCACATCCTCGCCAACATTTGTTGTTCCCTGTCTCATTATTTTTTGCCATTTCAATTTGTGTTAGGTAGTATCTCATTGGGGTTTTGATTTGTATTTCCCTGATGGCTAGTGATGTTGAACATTTTTTCATGTGTCTGTTAGCTATTTGTATGTCTTCTTTGGAGAAGTGTCTCTTCATGTCTTCTGCTCATTTCTTGACTAGATTATTTGTTTTTTGGGTGTTGAGTTTCATAAGTTTTTTTTTATAGATCTTGGATACTAGCCCTCTATCTGTAATGTCATTTGCAAATATCTTCTCCCATTCCATGGGTTGCCTCTTAGTGTTGTTGACTGTTTCTTTTNATTATTTTATTCTTTTTCTTCTCTTTCATTTTTTTTTTTTTAAAGATTTTATTTTATTCATTTGACACAGAGAGAGAGATTACAAGTAGGCAGAGAGGCAGGCAGAGAGAGAGGAGAGAGGAGGAAGCAGGCTCCCCGCTGAGCAGAGAGCCCGATGCGGGCCTCGATCCCAGGACCCTGGGATCATGACCTGAGCCGAAGGCAGCGGCTTTAACCCACTGAGCCACCCAGGCGCCCCTGTAGACGCTTTTTATCGTAATGAAGTCCCAAAAGTTCATTTTTGCTTTTGTTTCCCTTGCTTTTAGAGACATGTCTTGAAAGAAGTTGTTGTGGCCAATGTTGAAGAGGTTACTGCCTATGTTCTCCTCTAGAATTTTGATTGATTCCTGTCTCACATCTAGAAACTACAGAACACTTACAAAAGAAATTGAAGAAGACACAAAGATATTGAAAAATAGTCCATGCTCATGGACTGAAAGAATAAACATTGTGAAAACGTCTATGCTACCCAGAGCAATCTACACATTCATAGCAATCCCTATCAAAATACCATCGACATTTTTCACAGAGCTGGAACAAGCAATTCTAAAATTTGTATGGAACCAGAAAAGACCCTGAATTGCCAAGGGAATCTTGAAAAAGTGAGACTCTTTTTTGTCGTTTTTACTCTCATTTTTTTTTTATGTTATGTTAGTCACCATGCAGTACATTATTAGTTTTTGATGTAGTGTTCCATGATTCATTGTTTGCATATAACACCTAATGCTCCATGCAATACATGCCCTCCTTAATACTCATCACTGGACTAACCTCTCCCCCCATACCCCTCCCCTTTGAAACTCTCAGTTTGTTTCTTGGAGTCCATAGTCTCTTATGGTTCATCTCCTCCTCTGATTTTCCCCCTTCATTTTCCCCTTCTTTCTCCTAATGTCCTCCATGCTATTCCTTATGTTCCACAAATAAGTGAAACCATATGATAATCGTCTTTCTCTGCTTGACTTATTTAACTCAGCATAATCTCCTCCAGTTCCATCCTTTTTTTTTTTAAGACCACTTTATTCAGGTATGATTCAGAAGATAGGCAATAACTGTTTACTGAATGAAAATAATTGTTTTGTATTGCAATTTATATTGAAAAAATTATTTTCTGTTTATGGTTAATTGTTTTTTTACATGTCTATTCTGTTAATCTTCTCTTTTATAAAGTTACGCCTGATGTACTGAAAAGAAAAAGGCATCATCTTTCTCCCAAATAGTCAAGATGAGTCAGACAGTGTCAAGGTTTTCAAGGTAGGTAATGTGCTGAAATACCCCCAAATCTCAATAACATTTCTGAAAATAACACTTACAAAAGGATTCGTGACTCAATAATGCCATGAATGATTTGGTGGTAGAAATCGTTGTTCCCACAGCCTGGTCAATCCTTGCAGGATCAATCCCATCAGCTAGATTTTCATTAGCTCTCTTTATAGATCAGGGAATTAGAGAGATTGAGTTAATTTTCTAAGTAATATCTACTAGAGATGGATTAAGAACTGAGTCACAGAACTAATATTAAATCTACAATAGAATAATTTCCTTGGCCCCAATGTAATTCAAAAGAGACAAAAAATCAATTCACTGAAGGTTTTTTTAGAAGAGACTTAACTATGAAATATAGGTTGGACATTCAGCTTCCTTTCAACTGAGAAATCAATAGCTTTATGATCCTTGAGATTTAGTGACAATTTCAGTCTATATAAACAGTTCGTTTTCTTCTACATTAATATCTCTTATATGTCTTTTCTTGTATGAAAATCTTTATTCCTAACAACGCTAACAGATTCACTTATTTGTTTTTGTTCCCCCAGATTTATAAATGTAAATTGGTATAAACCTTATGGAAAGGAGTTGGCAATATTAAGAAGTTACATGTGTATTGATCATTTGCCCTAGCAACCTCACTTAGCTGAAGATCTCCCAAAGATACACTGCAAAAATAACTAAAGTGCATAAGCTTGCTTGTTGTTCAATTATTTATAAGAGAAAAAGAATTGGAAACATCAGATTAAAGTCAGTGGAAAGGCTAAACAAGGTAAGGAATAGCAATATACAAGCTCCTTTTCCCCACAGCTTCACATGTTTTGGCTTTCTCTAAACCAATCGATGCATAACAGCATCACTGTATAGTTTTAATTTCCATTTTCTTTAGTAGTGAATTTAAGCAGAATTTATAAGTTCATTGGCCATTTGTATTTCTTTCTCCATGACCAAGTTACTCATATATTTTGTCCCTTTTTTTTTTTAATTTATTTATTTGCCAGAGAGAGAGCGAGAGAGATCACAAGTAGGCAGAGAGGCAGGCAGAGAGAGGAGGAAGCAGGCTCCCTACTGAGTAGAGAGCCCGATGTGGACCTCGATCCCAGGGCCCTGAGATCGTAACCTGAGCCGAAGGCAGAGGCTTTAACCCACTGAGCCACCCAGGCACACTCTTTTGTCCCTTTCTTCTATTTAATTTTTGATTTTCTCTTCTCAATTTTTAGTAACTCTTTATATATTCAAGTAATAATTCTCTATGAAGTAAGTGCTGACATTTTCCCCAATTATTCATTTATCCTTTGATCCTGTTTATGGTAATTTAGATATGCAAACACTTTATTTTGTATTTCGTGTTTACAGTAGAGGTTAGCACTCTTTTTTTTTGTTAAGATTTTATTTATTTATTTGACAGAGAGAGAGATCGCAAGTAGGCAGAGAGACAGGCAGAGAGAGAGGAGGAAGCAGGCTCTCTGCCGAGCAGAGAGCCCAATGTGGGCCTTGATCCCAGGACCCTGAGATCATGACCTGAGCCGAAGGCAGAGGCTTTAACCCCCTGAGCCACCCAGGTGCCCAGAGGTTAGCACTCTTACTTTTGTTCTGAATTTTGTGTCATGGTGATGTGGCTTTCCCACACTGCTGGATATGAGACTGAGGCCATCTTCTTCCAAGCATCCTAGAAGACTCACAAATAACTTCAGACACATGAGCATTCCCAGCAGAGGTTAGTGGATCAGTACATCTCCCACCTAAACCTTGGATTTGTAAACAATAATAAATTTTGAATTAAACCACTAAATTTTAGGGACACCTGGGTGGCTCAGTCCGTTGTGTCTGCCTTCAACACAGGTCATGATCCCAGGGTCCTGGGATCGAGTCCCAAATCAGGCTCCCTGCTCCACGGAGAGCCTGCCTCTCCTTTCCTCATCCCTTGCTCATGCTTTTTCTTGCAATCTCTCTCTCTTGAATAAATAAATTAAAAAATAATAAAAAATAATAAACCACTAAAGTTTTGATTAACAAAAATTTTTAGGGTTGGCTTGCTATGAAGATAAAAGGTTATTAATGCACTAACTAGTATTCCTAGTAACACTTGTTTAAGGTGAATTTATTTAACGCCTGCTGATTTGCTATGTCATATACTATATATTATCATATACTGCATTCCATAAATACTTGGGTCTATTTGGGATTTTCTATTTTGTTCTAATGATCTATCTGTCAATATGTACTCCATTAATACATATTTTTGAATTACAAAGGTGTTTTAGCATGTTTTAATACCTGTAATTGGTTCTTTGGAAAATTTCATGTAGTGGTGTAACTTTGGTAGAGTGCCTATTTTTAATTAAATAAATGTATACTATCTGTTGGAATGGAATGAGAATTAGAAGGCTTACCATTTTTAGCACCAAAACTTGCAAAATATTAAAAATACCACAAATAGACAACTTATTTGAGAGTTTTCGTTAGAAAAATTTTTATTAAAGATGTGAACTTTGAATGAAAGTAAAGAGAAATAGAATTTATAAAATTATTTTAACTGAATTACATGTTTTCTATTTGAAAAGGTAGAATCGACAATATAATTCATTTAGCAGATGTGCTCTGAGGCTTCTAGGTATTTCAAACATGTGGGGAGAATTACTTTCTCAGTGGAAAATATTTTGGTCTACAGAAAATAATTAATTGGATATGCCAATTTACTAAGCATAACATGAAACTTTGAAAAATATTGCAAACAATAGAAAACTCTGAATATAATAAGAACATGTTAGAAAAAGAATCTTCAAAAAATACTACGAATGTAGTATGGAGATGGCTATATATAATACATTGATTTAATGAATACAACAGTAAATATTTTGCTTATGTTTCCTTTTTATTACATAAACTTTACTGAGATTTAATTTGCTTAAAAGAAAATACACTATCTTAATTACAAAAAGGCAAATACTCTAGGATTCCAATTATATCCATACCTGGAGTATTCAAATTCAGAGGTGGACATAGAAGGGTCATTTCCAGGGCCTGGCGGAAAGGAGACTTATTGATTAATGGGTACAGAATTTTGGTTTTACAAGATGAAAAGAATTCTGGAGATAAATCATGGTGATGATTGCATAGTGTGTATGTGCTTAATACCATTAAACCTTATATTCAAAATGTTTAAAATGGCAAATGTATGTTAAGCATATTGTCCTACATTTTTTAAAAAAAATCTAAGAAAAAAGAAAAAACACACTCTCCTAAGTATACATTTAAATAAGATTTATCAATTATTTATACTTGTGTATCCACTTCCACAATCAAGATATAAAATTTTTCCTCACTCCAAGAAGGTAACTTCTGTTCCTGTGCAGTAAACTCTCTCTCAACCACAGGCTACCTTGGTCTTTCTAAAACAGGTCATTCGAAGACATCATAATCATATAGTATATATGATTTTTCTCTGGTATCTTTCATTCAATATAATGTTTTTGAGGTTCATTCATGTTTTAACATGTTAGAGTAGTGCTTTTTATTGCTGAATAGTGTTTCAAGTTTGGATATATCATCTCCTGATGGATATTTTATGGGACATTTTTTCCAGTTTTTGAATTTATGAATACATGTTCTATAGATAGAGAAACAGTTTTAAATCATTAAAAAAAACTGGAGAGACAAAATTGGAGATTTATGGACCTGTTTTCCCTTCAAGACATTTGATCAATTCTAATTTTGTACAAGTAGGTGGCTAAAAATCTAAAGAGAGAACCTTAGACAAGCAGAGCAGAAATTTCAGGAGTCCTCCCTGTGCTTAGAGGGCAAGTATTTAGAACCTACCGGGAGAAGGAAAAACAAACTGAACATACTAAGTTGTGAATTAAAATCTCAAAAATCCCAGAAATAAGGCCCTAGAAATAAGGGCTAACCAGATACATTCTAATCTCTAACTCTTTACTGAAATTGCAACCTTGCCTCTGCTCAGCTCAGCCCACAATTGAATTCAGGTGATCCGCCCCAACCCTACCTGCCCAGCACAGCAGATATGGAACACTGTAGAAGATGTCATCTCCAGCCTTAACGATGGGGAAGACGCATGGTTGTCATTTGATGATAGTTTTATATATATAAAGGAATGACCAAAAAAAGGACCACAAGAGCAAACATTCACAATTAGAAGAGACAAGAGATAGACACAAAAGTAATACAAAAACTGAAGAGAATAGACAAGATCTCTAAAATAATGAAGATTAATAAGCTCAAAAAATAGAGGAAAGTTGGACAATGTGGGCTTTCTATAATTTCATGAGAGGAGAGGTTTTTTTTTCAAAATAAATTATGAAGAAGAGAGGATGAGTGAATGAATAGATGAAAACAGAAAATATCTTAATTGAAACCGAGAAGCAAAAATTACTGCAAAACACAGAACATTAGATATAAAACATGTGAAACAGCATAAAGTGTCTAATATATATGCAATGGGAGTTCTAACAGGAAAGGAGAAGAGGGCGCCTGGGTGGCTCAGTGGGTTAAAGCCTCTGCTTTCGGCTCAGGTCATGATCTCAGGGTCCTGGGATCGAGGCCCACATCAGGCTCCCTGCTCGGCGGGGAGCCTGCTTCCCCCTCTCTCTCTGCCTGTCCCTCTGCCTCCTTGTGATCTCTCTCCCTCTGTGAAATAAATAAATAAAATCTTTAAAAAAAAAAAAAAAAAAAAAAAAAAAAGGAAAGGAGAAGAATGGAACAAAAGCAAAATTTGGAAAGATAATATCCATGAATATTCCAAAACTAATACAATACTTCAATCTGACATTCAGTAGTTATGCAAATCCCATGTGGAATAAACATAATGTTGATCCATCACAATAAAACTACTGGTTATGCCTGATTTAAAAAAAATCTTAAAAGCAACTCTACAAACATATTATTAAAAACAAAACAAAACAAAACACCCCTAACAGTTAACTTTTTGGCAGAAGGAAAGAAATAGAAGACAAGAAATAATGGAAAGACATCTTTTAAGCCAACGGAAATGATCTGAAACCTAGAATTCCATACTGTAAGATACCTTCACAATAATAAAAGCAAAGTGAAGATACCATTTGCAGGCAAAGAAAATGAATAAAATTTGTCTTTGGCAGTCCTGCACTAGAAGATATACTAATGGATACTTGTCAAATGGAAAAAAAAATTATTCCAGAAAAATCATGCAAATGCAAGAAGAAAAGAAGAGCAATGGAGATAGTAAGTGCATGGGTAAAATATAAGTATATAAGACACTAAAATACTCTCTTGGAGTTTTTAACACATGTAAAATTGAAAAGCATGACAACTAAAATTCAAATAGCAAATAAGGAAGTACATATAATGAAATGTTTTGAGGTATCTTAGTTTTTTATTGCCACATGTCTAATCATCCCAGAACACAGTGCTTAAAAATATAACAAACATTTATCATCTCACACAGTTTCTGTGGATCAGTAACTTGATAATGACTTACCAGGGTGACTCTCACTCAGGGACTTTCTTAAGGCTGTAATCAAATGATGGCCAGAATCTCAGTCATCTGAAAGCTTGCCTAGGACTGACTGATGCTATAGCCAGGAAGTTGGTCCTAGCTATCCAAAGAAGACCTATATTTCTCACTACGGACCTCTCTGTAGGGGTGCTTGAGTGTGCTGAAGGTATAAGGTGTTTTATGACCTTGCCTCAAAAGTCATTTACTCTCATTTCCACAATATATTATTGGTTACACAAGTCAATACTGCAGGATGTGAGAGAGTACCCCACAAGGCTGTAAAAACGAGGAGGCTATTTTGGACTTTGGAAAACACACTGAGGGGGCCTCTGGATGGCTCAGTCATTAAGCATCTGCTTCCGGCTCAGGTCATGATCCTAAGACCCTGGGATCAAGCCCCACCTCGGGCTCCCTGCTCAGCAGGAAACCTGCTTCTCCCACTCCCACTCCCCCTGCTTGTATTCCCTCTCTTGCTGTGTCTTTCTTTGTTAAATAAAAAAAATAAAATAAAATCTTTAGAAAAAATTTGAAAAAAAGAAAACACATGGAGAAAATGATAAAAACTATTCGTAACATTTTTATTAGACTACATTGAGTCAAAGATGCATGTTGTAATCTCTAACTAAATATACAAATTAAAAGATTGAAACTGACAAACTGGATTAGAATGATTTATATGCTACTGACAGAAAACAACCCTTGAATATAATAATATAGAAAGATTGAAACTGCAAGAATGTAAAAATATATATGCAGTACTATAATATTTTATATGAAGTGATCTTTAAAGCACAGATGATTATTAGATCTACAAAGAGAGGTTTAGTAAGAAAAAGAGTCAATCCAGTAGGAAGATACAACAATTTTAAATATGCTTGCATACCATAAAACATTTAAAAATTATAAAAAGCAAAAAAGGTTAGAACTTAAAGAGGAAATATTAAGGAAAACAGAAAAAAGAAAAAACAAAACAAAACAGTAAAGATATAAAGATCTGAACAACCAAGTAACACACACATAAAGACACAGGAACTGGCTAAGGTGAGGCAAGAAAGGCATGTAGGGTATAAAATTTAAAGAGGCTCCCTTCATTAAAGTTGATTTTCTACTTCCAAGATCCTGAAAATGCCTGCTTAAATTTTGTGCCTTATACACTTCTCCTGCTTTACTCTAGACCCCCACCCTGCACATATAGAAAATTCCCCCCAAATGCTGTGACAAAATGCATAGTATTTTAAATGGATGGGAATATTTACCATTATTAAATAAAAAGGGTCATAAAGCAAGGATTTAAATCAATTAAATTATGTTCTCTGAGCTCAGTAAAATTAACCTAGAAATCAATAACTAAAGAAAACTAGAATATCTTCAAGTGTTTGGAAATTAATTCTGTATGTCTAAATAACCAACATAGTAGAGAAGGTATCATAATGTAAAATAGAAAAATATTTTGAAGTAAATCAACTGAAGATGTAACATATCAAAATCAATTCAGCTTAAGTTATGATTAGAAATTTAGCGTTTGACTCTTCCTATATTAGAGAAGAAGAAGTTTGAAAATAAATAGCCTAGGCTTCCATTTCAAGAAGCTGTTAAAAAACAAACAAAAAACCCAGAAACTCACACCAAAAAACAGGAAGGAGTACCCATAATAATAAACATAGGGTGAAGCAAGAAAGGAAAAGAAAATTTTGTTACATGCAAAATTGATGGATCTAATAAACGTAATGTTGAGTCAGAGAGGTCATATATAAAGTAGCACATAATGAACGACTCCATTTATACAAAGATAAAATTAACTCAGGCACAATTAACTGAGGATGTTAGAAGCCAGAGGAGAGGTTATACTCAAGGGTGGGCATGACTACGAGGGGCCCTCAGGAGTGGTTCCCGGACGCTGGCTATGTTCCATCCTTGATGTCAGTACTAGTTATACGGGTGTGTTCTATTTGTGAAAATTTTCCAACCTGCAGAAGTTTAATTTGAGCACCTTTCTCTATGTCTATTGTATTTCAAGAGTTTAGAAGAGTTTACCAAACCAAACAAAAAGTAATGACAACAAAAAATGTTGCCTAAACAAAACAATACACACACACACACACACACACACACACACACACACACACACACACCCTCAAAATCATGTTGTCTATATTTTACAGGAAACTTTTGACGATTTATGAAGGCCGTGTGGAATGTGGCCAAGGTCCCAGAGATAGTAAGAACATGGGAATATACCCTTAATCTACACCTTCTAGTGGCAGGTATATGGTTTATATACTTGATATTTATAAAATAAAATGTAAATCTTAGCTTCTGAAATTGCCAATTCACTGTTTTCCAACACAATCATAGCTAACCATACAATACACATTTTACTGATTTTGAAAAATGAGTATCTAGACATGTATAGCTTCAGTAAAATTCTCAACTATTATACATATTGGATGCAAGATGCATTTTTAAAATTTTGTTTCTTAATGTGTGTTATTTCTATATCAGCACTGTATATATATATATACACTTTATTATACTTATTTGTTTTTTAATTTGCCTTTGTTCTATTGATTTACATTATTACATTACATTACAAACTATAATAAAGTCTAATAAACTTTACATAATTTTAAATGAAATAAAAAGGTGACAAACTTTTAGTGGTTTATAAGATCCTCTAAGATACACTGTTCACAAGAGAGCCTAATAAATCTTGCCACTTCAATTAAATAAACTGTCTTCAAACCTGAACAATTCAACTTGGTATGTTTATTATTTATGATCAAAGATCATTGGAAGGTGTTTGGAAAAAAATGGTTAAGTTCAATGTGAACTTTAAAAATGACTTAGAAAAATCTGAACAAAGCCAAGTTATAGATCCTTGGGAAAAGAGATAACATTTTGGCATTATTAAAGAGCATCATCAGTCCTGTTCATCAAAGTATTGTTTTAAGAATATTATTTTTGGAATAACCTTGATGTTTCGTCTTTCGAATCATCCAGTCCCCCCAAAAGAGTCCTATGGTATGTGTGCTGGAAAGCAATATAGCTTTTCGGGAATGATTTTAAACTGAATATTAGCTCTACTAAATATGCATTCTAAGGACCATCTGGCAAGTTTTTTGATGGAAAGGAAAGCTTAGAAGAAAATGAGGGGAGTTCTTCATAGTCATGGGTTTCAGGCTTGTAGCATAAAGAGAGACTAATAGTCTCCTCCACTGATTATGACACAGTTTGGAAACAGATTGTCCATAAGAAAAAAACAACTGAAGTGAATCTAGGAGTGCTAATATGTCTTCAGGATCCTGATTTCAATTTTTTTGGATATATACGCAGACGTGGGATGGCTGTGTGATATGGTTGTTGAATTTTTAATTTTTTGAGGAACCTTTGTACTGTCCCAAAGTGGCTGAATCATTTTATATCCCGGTCCACAGAGCACAAGGCTTCCTATTTCTCCACATTCCCGCCAACACTTGTTTCTTTTGTTCTTTTGATAAAAGCCATCCTTACAGGTGTGAGGTGATGACTCACTGTGGCTTTGATTCACAATAGCCAAGATGTGGAACTAACCAAATGCCCATCACTGGATGCAAAGGTAAGGGAATTGTGGAACATACAAATAATGGAGGAGTAGTCTTTAAAAAGAAAGAAATTCTGACACGTGTGACAACATGAACGGACCATGAGGACATTATGCTGAAGGAAATAAGCCAGTCACAGAAGGAAAATACTACATGATTCCACCTATAGGAGATATAAAAAATAGTCAAACAGAGAATTAGAGAATAGAAGGGTGGTTTTGAGGGGCTCTGGGAGGGGACAATGGGGAGTTGCTAATCAATAAGCATAATGTTTCCATTTTGCAAGGAATAAGTTCTAGAGATCTGATGTACGTTGTACCTATAGTTAATAATACTATTTTGAATATTTAAACATTCCCTAGGAGGGCAGAACTCATGTTAAGTATTCTTACCACAATAAAATTTTTTAAAAAAAAGCTTAAAATTGCTTAAAAGTCAGAAGTCTGGCAAGGTAGACTAACACAGCACTACGCCATATAGTATTTCATTAGTTGAACCAGTGCTTCCTTTTAAGTCATATTTCCTTAAGACAATAGTCTTTATTTTCCTCGTCCCCTTCTCCAGTGGCCTCTCTTGAAAAATCATCCTCATCCACAGATGGTCAACATTATGATGGAATTTTGTTTTCCTCCCATGTGAATTTGGAGCTAATAGAAGCTTCTCAGCTTGCTGGGACCTGCTGACAAACCCGCTGGTCCCAGAATGATCTGTGACGTCAGGATGTTGCTTTTGAAGTTCCTGTTGGTACCTTCGGGTGAGCCACGGTATTATATTTAATAGTGACATATTTCCACATTACTTTGTGTGCCAAATTAAAGTTTTTCTAATATCTTATTATGACAAGGAATTTATTTAAAAATCATCTATGTACATACATCTGTGAACCTTTTATTTCCTTGGAATAATTTCCTATACGAAGAAGCCTATGACTTCTTTTTTTCTTTTTAAGCTTTTATTTATTCATTTGACACAGAGAGAGAGATTACAAGTAGGCAGAGAGGCAGGCAGAGAGAGAGGAGAGAGGAGGAAGCAGGCTCCCCACTGAGCAGAGAGCCCGATGTGGGCCTCGATCCCAGGACCCTGGGATCATGACCTGAGCCGAAGGCAGCGGCTTTAACCCACTGAGCCACTCAGGTGCCCAAGAAGCCTATGACTTCTATGACTTTTGATATACATTGACGGATTACCTTTTGGATATTCATATAAATTTTAAAATGTCCTTAAAAATGTATGAAAGGGCACCTGGGTGGCTCAGTGGGTTAAAGCCTCTGCTTTCAGCTCAGGTCATGAGCTCAGGGTCCTGGGATCGAGGCCCGCATCAGACTCCCTGCTCAGCAGGGAGCCTGCTTCCCCCTCTCTCTCTCTGCCTGCCTCTCTCCCTCCTTGTGATCTCTCTCCCTCTGTGAAATAAATAAATAAAATCTTTAGAAAAAAAATGTATGAAGGCTTGGGGCTCTGGGTGTCTCAGCTGGTTAAGCTTTGGGCTATTGATTTCCACTCAGGTCATGATCTCAGGGTTGTGAAATCGTGTTCTGTGTTGGGCTCTGTGCTGGGCATGGAGCCTGATTAAGATTAAGATTCTTTCTCTACCTCTCCCTCCACCCCTGCCTCTCCCTAGCTCCCTCTTAAAAAGAAAAAGAAAAAAAAAAAGTATGAATGGTTTCATTCCTCCTTACCAACACTGTATATCCTAATTACATGTTTTTTAAAAATCACCCCAATATAATAGGCAATTAAACAAGGTCACTGACCTTTTTTTGTCATTGCTTTTTAATTTATATTTATTTGATATAATAAAGTTGGTTATATTTTCATATGTTTTTCATTGCTTCTTCTGTGAATTACCATTTTTATATCCTTTTTTTTTTTAAGATTTTATTTATTTTTTTGACACAGAGAGAACACCAGCAGGGAGAGCAGGAGGGGGAAGCAGGCTCCCTGCTAAGCAGGGAGCCCCATGCAGGACTTGATCCCAGGACACTGCAATCATGACCTGAGTCGAAGGCAGATGCTTAACTGATTGAGCCACCCAGTATATTGAGCCCGCTTCTCCCTCTCTCTCTGCCTGCCTCTCTGCCTACTTGTGATCTCTCTCTGTCAAATAAATAAATAAAAATCTTTAGAAAAATAAAATAAAATCATAATAGAGTGATTGAAACCAAGAAATTAGCATGGATAAAATATTATTAGCTAATCTTCACACCTTATTCAGATTCCATCCATTTTCCCACTCATGACTTTTTCTAAACTACTATCCAATTCTGTAGCTTACATTGCAATTTGTTCTCATTCTTCCTTCGTCTCCTCCAATTTTTGAAATGTCAAAAATAATCTGGCAATATAAGGACTTTATATCCTGGGTTCAGAGAAATAAATAAAGATAGTAGAAATGTGAAAGAGAGTCTTTATTATAAGCAGTAATCTACTTTGAACAGTTCTAAAGAATTTTCAACAAACGTGGTCCCCCAGTCTAGTGACTGTCATAGAATAAATCTGAACCATACCAGAGTGTGCATAATATTGTTAAGTAACTGTGGCAATATTTACTTTATGCATCTTTTCAATTATGTCTACATCCCTTCCTCTTTCATTTCTCTTTATAGTGCTCAGAGAGGACTTCTGATGAGATTTAAAAATATATGAGTATCGTGGTCCTTCATAAGATACGGAATTGAAAATCAATGAAATATAGAAAACGATTCAGAAAAAGTTTTAAAAAATAAATCTTATAAAATCAATATTCTATGGAAAAAATTAGAAAAAGTTGTGGAAGTTTTACTCCTCCCTGCAAGTAATAAATGGAAATAACTAAATAATGTCAACAAGAATATTGTTACTTAAAAAATAGAATGTCATTGGGGCACCTGGGTGGTGCAGTTGGTTGAGTATCCCCTCTTGGTTTCAGTTCAGGTCACGATCTCAAGGTCATGAGACTGAGCCCCAAATTGGGCTCCACACTCAGTGTGGAGTCTGCTTGAGATACTCTCCCTCTCCCTCTGCCCCCCCAAATAAATAAATAAATAAGATCTTTAAAAATTAAAAAATAAAATAAAATGTCCTTGGGGTTGCTGAGTGGTTCAGTCAGTTAATTCTCTGATTCTTGATCTTAGCTTAGATCTTGATCTCTGGGTTGCTGAGTGCAGAGTCTACTTAAAAAAAAATAAAATAAAATTTTTAAAAAAGGGATAAAAATCATAGGAAAAAATTATAATCTTCTTTGTCCCCCAAATTACACTTATTAAAGGAGCTATGACCTAGTTGGATTCCATTTTTAAAAAGATAACAGTTTTAGATAGCTGTCATATGGATTAAAAGTGATGTGACTAACAGAAAAACTCCTGTAATCTATAATGCAGACAGTAGAAGTTGAAGAATTTAAGCACACCAAAATGAACACAGAAAAGACAACCAGATTATAAATCTTGGTCAATGACTTTCTAGCTGTGAAAGCACGTACAAGCTTCCCCCCCAAAAAAAACTCAGTTTTCTTTTTCACAAAGTATATAATAATTTGTATCTGTACTAAAGAGGCATGATTTCTGACTACTTTTCTATTGCTACCCCCACAGCCACGTTAGTGATACAAACCCATCATCTCCTTGATGTCTTTACACAAGATTAGCTATTTACAATAAAATTTCAGAAGCAGCCTAGTATTAACTGTAGTTGTTAAAACTAAATATGAGATAAGAATGCTTCAATACAGTTCCTTCAAGCTAAGATATCTTGGGATAAGTGACAATTTTGCAAAGGAAAAGTGATGCCATAAACTGAACAAGGATTTTGTTTTGAAACAATTTCAACATCTGGGAAGTAATTTGATACAGTGTCTATAAACACATGCATATGTTTTGGAATTGAACACAAAATGTGTCTGAATGCTATCATAAGCTACAAGAAAAAATAGCTTTTACATGCTAGTGTGCAAACTCAGTTTTTATATTGTAGACTACTCAGAGAAGCCTTAATCTAAGTCATAAAGAGAGAAGACACTTAGAATGTCATCAATAAAATGATGGTTTTAAGGTGGCAAAGTACATATGTCTCTCTATTCTCCTCCACTTTGAACTAATCCAAACTTAACAATTAAAACAAACAAACAAAAAAGAATAAAAAAAATTAGGAGACATTTCTAACTACAAAACAGACCATTTTAGAGAAAGCTGCCATATGTGTGAAGCTTTGTCAGGAGTGTGGGGAGACACCAAAAGGGTACCGCTACTGTATTCAGAGAAAGCAGGCAGTGTGCAGCTCTCCAAATGAGAACTCTTCATTGGAAGTAGAAGACGGTGAAGATATTGTTGGTGGGCATTACCCTGGGGTGTTTTTAGTAATAGGAATAAACTAGGTAGTAGGGCTAATGGGGAAGCAGAGCTGGAGTCACTTTGTAACATCTGTCAGCAAGATGGGAAGAAGAAAAGATGAACTGGAAGCAGCAGGGGAGAGGCTGGCTTCTGTTTTCTGGCAAGAAGCAAAGTCTAAAAGACACGTCCATACACAGTAGTTTTCAATGCAATTAACTGGGAATTCCCAAGAATTCCTGGTGGTAGTTAGCACTGATTTTGTGCTTCTTTCAAATGAACCACGTTCTATGCCAATCCATTATATTTGCCAATGCCACCCTTTCTAAGCATACTTAAAGCTCTAGTCAATAAAATCAACATGCTTCCATTTAACACAATGCAAGTACACTAATATTATGGAAAACTTACCCTCTTCCCAAAAGGAAAGATCCACAGTCCCAATGATGCTATATCCATGTCTTGGCGATAATTATGTCTTTACTAAATCAAACCCGAATACATTTTTTTTCTACTAATGGAACCCATTATAGCAATTAAAAATATGTCTAATATAAAATGTTAGTGGAAAGACTTGTGGGAAAAGGAAATTGGAAATGATGTAACAGATAAAAGATGACAGATAGATGATAGATGATAGATAGATGATAGATAGATAGATAGATGATAGATAGATGATAAGCAGAGAAAAAGAAAACATATATAACTATTCCAATGTTATTTCTGTAACTGTGATGATCATTGTGCTCTTTAAAAAATCTGGGTAATCAGTCAAGCTGGTGGACACAGGAAACAGTTATTCTCACAGGCAATGTGGACACCATCACATGTCAATTAAATTTTGACCTATTGTAAGAAATTACATTTCTGACTGCCCTCTAGACTTATTTCCTGAGTGAATTGTAATGCGGCTCAGCCCACTTCTAGGATGTGTGACCTGAAGTTATCTCCTGTCCTGGTCATCTGGTCACAGTGAAATTCCAAAAAACCTATAGATAAGAGCTGACAAAGAGATGGCAATGCCGTGTATGCCCTACATTAGTGAGACACCAACCCCAATGGAACAATATCTCTCCAACAGAGAGGGGTTATTTATGCTAATTCTACATGTTCTTCCTTCAAATTAATAAATTTTTGCTCTAATCTAAATCATCCTTCTTATGCTGGATTATTCTTTGAAAGTTCTTTTGAATGTTTGGAGCACTATACAATATTTCATGATTTTTGATACATATCCCTCACAGGAAAATAAAATAATTATGAATAAAGTTTCCTGTTGAGCCAATAGTCTTACATGAGTTAGAATAGCATGAGCCAATTTCACAAATCTGATATGCACAGTAAATAAATAAAACACAACTTTGTAATTTCAGCAGGCTAGATTCTACAGAGTAATATTTTGAATAAGTTCCAGCATGCATTATGGACATGTCTAAAGTAGCCCAACTTATCTTTCTAATCATTCCTTCAGAAGAATTGGAATGCCAGATTGGAAGCAGATTTTCTTTTAAAACCATTTCTATAAAAACTATTAGAAATGTGGCAGTATATGGATACTAAATCTATTTGTTATTTCACTATTTGATTAATTTAGATTCAGTACATTTGTCAATAGCAATATTTTATTTACAAAAGGATGCTAATAAATAAAATATAATATGACAATCCTGTATATATATTATTTTCTTAGAGTAAATAGTGTGTTAGAGTGCCTCAGATGTTGATCTTTAAAAAGATAAAATATGCTTTAATACAATTCAAACTGCTACAAATTCACGTGGAAAACATTAAAACATATTTCAAACTGTACATAATGAAAATCATGATAGTGGTAGCCAACATTATAAATATAGAAACATTTAGTTTTACCTTTTTTCTTGGCATTAATTAAGTGTAATAACCTTTTATTTAAATTAAGAGGAAATGATTCTAGACAATAATGAATGGTTTTATATAACTAATTAATGTCTCATTTGTGCACACAGTGAAAAAGTCACTCTTGCCAACACTTTGCTTGAAATTTTATCATCATAAATTATTTGTAGCATGAAGCACTTAAGATTCAATATTTTACTATATCTGAATGAAATAAATAACCTTCTGACCTTTAGAACTTAATATGATGCTCTCATGCAGAATGTAAGATTCACAAAAAATGATGGCTGGAAGAATAAGTGAATTTTTTTTTCCATCTGATGAATACTGAAAAGTGTGTTGCAAATACCCTAAGTCTTTTCTTAATATGTAAATCTCTCACATAAAACAAGGTTGCTGTCTATGTAGTCTGGCATGCAATTGCGCCTTTCTTTGGTAGGAGCATCTGCATCCAAGTGCACACTAACACTCTTTTTTTCCTTTTACAATGTCCTCTGGTACTAATTGAAGATTTTTGTGATGAGCTCTGAATGTGCAGGAAATGCCTAGTAGGAGTCCAGACATTTGCAAATGGAATTTCTGGCTAGCTTATTATTCACAATCTATGCTAGCATTTGAGCTTCAATTTTCTTAAGCTTAAATCCCCTCTGTACTAGCTTAATCCATTATTTGCCAGTTTTAAAATTGAATGTATAATACATGTAATCTGGAATATGTGATTTTTTAGGTATTTTGTTATGGACTCAATGGGTGGCTCAAAGTTGAAATATGATAAAAATAGAAGACAGCAAAATGTCTATTTCAGGAAAAAAGTTTCAAGGTCACAACATTTATTTATGCTCCAATTTCTGCTAGAATTATTAGCATATTGCCTTTTAAATGATGGACTCTTCATTTTAAAGAAAGCAAGTTCTCATTATTATTGAAAGAATAAAATACCTGAACCAAAAGGATTATATTTTTAGGGCTAACAAGCATTATATTTTTCAGAACTGTCAAGTAATGTAGTCTTTCATAATAAGCTGTAATGAGTTGCTAGTAAAACAAAGAGCTCCTACATCATTTAAAACCAAAAAGAATGTGCTTCTCTGTAAGAGACAGAGTAAGAACAAGGGTTTTACTATTATCAAAGGCACAAAGATGTCATGGGAGAGCGAGAGCTGAGACTGGGATGGAGGAGGGCAGGAAAGATAAAGATGAATACATGAGAAGTAAAGTAGGTACATTATGGTTTGTCAGATTGGTGCAGACTCACCAGCTCCTTTCCGGCTTCCCTTCCCACAGTTGATCATAAGCAATTTTTACTAAGCTGCAGGATGTTAATGTAAATCAAAGTTCTCCATTAATTATATATAATCTTATCAGTCTATCAATGAATCTTCAATCAACCAATCAATAAATTGACACATCAGCAAATGAATAAAGTAATCACCTAGCGTGGGTAAGGTGTTTGCCAACTATGACAACGAAGACCCATAAACTGACATTGAAGACAACACACACTTTAAGGGGAACTCTAAATAGTCGTATCATAAGCAAAATTTCCCACAGTGATCACTTCAAAAGAGAACATACAGTTAGATTTCTGTGTGTGTGTGGTGAGAATACCTAACAGGAGATTTATCTTCTTAAAAAAATTTTAACCACATAATACAGTATTGTTAACTACAGGTACAGTGTTGCACAATAGAGCTCTAGAACTTACTCATCTTGCATAACTGAAACTTTATATCCATTGAACAGAAAGAAGGTTGCTTTTTTGTTTGTTTTTGTTTTTATTAAGGGGCGTCTACTTGGAAAAGTCAGATGCATTTAAAAATAACCCACACATACATGTACATAAGACTATAAGATTAGATTGCATCTATGTCAATATCCTGGTTGTGTTACTATACTGAGTTCTGTAAAATGTTACCATTGGGGAAACTGGATAAAAGGTACACAAGATCTATGTCATGTTTTACAACTTCAATTGGCCCTAAAATCTCAATAAAAACTTACTGAAAAATAATTAATCACATAAGGTTTAAAACCCTCAGAATAATCTTTGAATTCCCCTCTTTTCTTATACCACCATCTAAAGTCTGCTTGACTTTATTTTTAAAATTTGTCTCAAAAATGTTACCTTCTATTAATTCTTAGCACTATTTTCTAGTTTAGATATTTGTCATCACTTACTGACCAATGAGAAAGTGCCTTTACCCTGATTTCCCTGCCTATGGATTATTCATGCCAAATCCATACTCTTCATTTCTAATTGAGCATTCTTTTTTTAGTTCAGCAATGATCCAGTAACTCTTTTTCTTTAAAGCATGTTGGTTCTAGAAAAAGGGTTATTCAAATTGTGCCACATTCACTTTTCCAACACCTTTTCCTTTTGTTCTTGGTCTGATAACTGTAGAAGACTGATCTCAAACAGAGATGTGAAGATTAGAAGTTATAATTTGTGTCCTCCCTTCTAGGTCCTAGCCCCTAATCCTGTAGGTTTCTAAGGCTCTAATTCAATATCTGGCTACTCATGGACTCACACTATTGTTTGTCAAAATGGCAGGATAAACACATATTAATGTTAAATAATAAATGTTAACATGTGAATGAAAAATTCAAAGATGGCATTAAACAAGAATTCAGATTTTTCAAACATTTTGTGGCTATATCTAAATCCACACTTAGCTGAAAAATAGTTTCTAGTTTTAACGAGATATTTCTTAAAACCTGGCTTTAAAGTTCGCTTGGGTGGCTCAGTCTGTTAAGCATCTGCCTTTAGCTCAGATCATGATTCCAAGATGAAGCCCCGTATCGGCCTTCCTGCTCAGCAGAGAACCTGATTCTCCCTCTGCCCCTCACCCCGCTCATGCTTGCTCTCTCTCTCTCACTCTTCCTGTCTCTCAGATAAATAAAATCTTAAAAAAAAAAAAAAGCTGGCTTTAAAATTCTGTGCAATGCAAATAAATTGTGTCTATTTTAGACACACTATTCATCTTTGTTGAAAAGGTAAATATTTTGTGAGATAGACAAAAAGGGGAATAGCATAGTAATGAAGGAGAAGAGCCAAATAATATGAGGCTGATTTACAGACTAGAAAAGTCCCCTGAAAATATAGCTCCCTTTCATATCATGCAGTTTGAAGTGTTCTATCACTGAAAGTAAGACAGTTAGGTCAAAGAAAAAGCACTTTTATGAACAGAAACCTCCCTGAAACATAAGCCTGAATTTTAGAGTAATTTTGAAATATCTCCCTGCAATAGCATATGGCACGCAGGAGGCTCAATGGAAACAGGAAGAGATCTATAATAACAAAGGTGGCTAACGGCATCCTTTCTTCCATCAGTAGATAGATGTTCTCTGACCCTGAATGACAGATATCACCACCCACCAAGTGTGGGTTTCCCTCACACAACAGAGGGACATTTAGTTTCCAAACTATTTCCCTCCTACACCCAAGCTTATGTGACATTTTCTTAGAAGTTATGGTTCAAAAATTCATAGATTCCAAATTGATTTACTTTGAGCTGTCCTTAACCAGGGACATCCTATTAAAATCATTCCATATGTAATGACCTTCGTAGTGGGAAATATCATAATTTATGTACCTCAAGGTCTAGTAGATTGACAAGAAGATTAGATAGGGTCACCTGTTTTTTTTCTCTTCCCCCCCCCAGAAGCCATTCCCCCAGAAAGAGGGGTTAAAAATGGATCACAGATCAGTTGTTTGACCTCCTTCCTTGCCAACCATCAATCTCAAATAAACTGTGAAAAGCTCATTAGTAGCTTTAATACTGTGTATTTAAATGGAAGTGCTATAACTTCACAAGCATATTTTAACATACAAATATAAGTTCTGGGTTTTGCACTGCGTTTTGTTTTTGTTTTTGTTTTTTAATCAGGATAATATGCATACTGGAAGAAAATAATCACTTTAGTAATGCTTGAATGTTCATTTAAAGGTTCAAAGAACAGAAGAATTGTGAATTATTATAGTGACGACTCTTCAACTGAGCTGGAAGCCACAAAGTTCTACAGATGGGAAGTTGCACCTTAACCTATGAAGATGCCTAAGCAAGGAGCTTGCCTATGTGGGTCAGCGCATATATGTGATTCCGCTTTCATTTTTGTCACTGCTATCATATAGAGAAAGTGACTACAAGTGAATACAATGAAACAAAAACTCAGTGGCTACAGCCTGTGAAGGATACCTGATATTCTTAAATAAAATATGCCAGAGAATCCTTAACAGCTTCAAAATGAAAAAAAAAATTGCAGATCTGATTCAATCTGAAAATAGTTCTTCTTGGTCAAAATACTAAGTCATATAAAACTCTTCCCTCCCGGGTGGCAGAGAAGAAGAGCTAAAATGATGTGCACAGTTGACAGAAGAGAAGTTGTTACAGGCAGAAGCAAACCATCTGTGTTTGATTGGCAGTCGCATTAGGTCTCTGACAGGTATGCAGAGCATGGCTGTGGGAACGGGAGTAGCTAGAATTAAAGCTCAAGAATTGCTTTGTGTAATTGCAAAGAGAAAGACTAAGAATATTTACCGATTGAAACAAAAATCTAGATATGATGAAGCATCACTGAAAAGGATCCAAGCAGTGAACAAAATAATTATGAAAGCAGAAAAGATAAAATCAGGACTAAGATGGTCATTTTGCTTTGTCACAAAGAGCTTGGCAGTCCCTGCCCACATGGACACAAATTGATGCTTAATGTTAAGAGATCAAATATCAATAACTTGTGAATTTAGTTACTTTTAGTTCATCATTTTCCTTTCATTCACAAAGTCTTCAGTTTTAGGACCCTTCGTAAATTGTTCAAAAAGGTGCCTGAATGGGAGTGTGTGAAAGGGACACAGATAGAAAAATGCAAGGGCATCCATGACCCAAGATGGAAAAATTGGAGCAACCAATAAATACTCTAGTATTAGATTAAATAATCTGAGTGTTCCATACTCACTAGTATAACATTGGTGAGTATAAAATAAAAAACAGTGAGTGGGAAATGACATAAGTAGATAATTTAATAACATGTGAGATAGAAGACACAAGTCTCCCATACAGAAGAATTCCAAATAACTGGTGTACATCCTTCTCCTCAAGGAGGTGGAATATAACTCACCACGCTTTGAGTGTGGACTGTGCTTATGGACTTGCTTCCAAAAAGTACAGTAGGGAAATGGAGTGAGAGGAGCTTAGAGTGAAGAAATCTGGCAAACATTACCTGAACCTAGTGATCAAGGTTCACAATGATATGTGACGTTGATAACTTGTCCTCTTGATATGATGCATTGAGAATGGCACTTTACCTCTGTGGCCTTTCTCCTCACAATCTGAAATTCTAGTTCTAAAACATGAGATAAACACTGTACAGACATATCTGGAGGGACATTCAACAAAGCAACTGACTCCTCAAAACTGTCAAGGCCGTCCAAAACAAGGAAAGTCTGAGAAACTGTCACAGACCAGTGAAGGCTAAAGAAACATGAAGACAAAATGCAATGCCATATCCTAGATGGAGTCCAGGAATAGAAAAAGTACATTAGGGAAAAACTAGTGAAATACAAATAAACAGTTGTGTTCAGTTAATGGTAATATGCCAGTGTCAGTTCTATAACTGTAGAAAATGTACTATAGTAATGTGTGAGGTTAATAATAGGGAAAACTGAGTGGGAAATATATGGGAATGTACTATGCTTTTTGCAACTTTTCTGTAAATCTAAAGTTATTCTGAAATAAAACATTAATTTTAAAAAGTGAACACACACAAACACACACAAAAGGCATCTGGATTATAGAGACCCAACTGACAATTACAGCTAAGATATTCACACTAATAAGCAGCCTCAATAAGAAACAGCCATTAAAGACTGTCTCCTTATCAAAATTTGATTCTCTGTGTATACCCTGATTTGCAATGATATTTCATCGATTTCTATTAATTATCTACTTCCAATCTCAAAATAAAAGCAACCTATTAGCATGTGGGCTCCTAGAAAAAAGGTAGGGATGACATGAAAGAACAATTAAAAAGAAGCATAAATATGCTCAGAAAAATTGATCTCTAATATTAAGAATTTTCATTATTATCTGTGCATCTATTTAAATTTCATTAGAGAATGCAACTGAACTTGATGTATATTTTTTTAAATATTTATTTATTTATTTATTTTGAGAGAGAGAGAGAGCATGTGTGTGTATGCACATATGAGTGGGGGGGGCAGAGGGAGAGGGAGAAGCAGAGAATCTCAAGCAGACTCCCCTCTGAGTCCAGGGGGCTCAATCTCAAAATCCTTAGATCAAGACCTGAGCCAAAATCAAGAGTCCACTGTTTAAACGACTGAGCCACTTAGACACACAAATTGATACATTTTGAAAGCCCATCCTAAACCACCAAATTTATCAACGTAGAATTCTCAGAATAAGCTCCAGAGCTATTTCTTTCCTCTGCAAGCTTATTTCATTTTCAACTTTTATGAAATTTTTATATTTCACTTAGTAGTTATTTTTCACAAAGATAAACATTTGCTACAATTTCCTGTGTGATATTATGTATATGTAGATATCAGCAAAGCTACACTGAAGAAGAGGAACAGAAAGACTTCCTAGGGTTACTATCCAGCCAAACAATATATCCAACAAAGTGCCCTTACAGAGACCTTAATTAAAATTTTTGTCCTGGCAAAGCGCAAGTATCCTTATGACACATTCCTTCAAGATCTTCCAATTACTAGTTGGAACTAAAATGTTAATCTGAAAAAGAAAAATTTCTACTATTTTTTTGTAGCTAGACTTTTTTTTAAAACTAAAGAACCACTTGAATGCAAGTCCCTAACCTTAATGTATTTTGACAATACTGTCTTTATCTTTCATAACTTTTTAATTATTATTAAAAAGGAAAATTATTTTAAATTAAAATAAAAAGCATACCACATGTACCCTTTCCTGTCACCTACAGCCAGTTTCACTTTTCCTGAGTGTGCAGTGGGGTAAGGAAGAGAGACTATCAGGAGAGTTCTCATATCAATCATATGGAATTAGGTGCCATAACTGCATGCTTCTTTCCCAAGGACACTCATTTATATCTTGGCACTGCTGGCATGTGCTCTGCATGCCCACTTTGCAGGATAACTCAATGGGATACAAGCCAAGGAAAAGCTAATTGTATTGCAGTATCACTTTAACACTGACTATACAGATAGTTTACAAAATAAAACTTGGGAGGACAAAAATGCATTTCCCGTGGTATGGTTTAAGTTGTCATAATAATTGATCTATCAGTAATATTTTGTAGGTTTGAATACTCCTCCCTACCAAAAGTTCTCCCTTCCCTCAATCTGTAAATATTTATACAACACCAAACATCTGCTCTGCCATTTCTTTTTGCTTCCTTGTGCTTTTATTAGTATCATTTTGCAATCTGCATTGTCCGTTTTATGAGATAATCTGACATCTGCTCAGAATTACTTGTGATCTACAGTTAATTATAAAGTGGTATGCAAACCGTTGCATACCTGAAGATACTTTAGAGCAAACAAAATTAATTGATTCGCCATTTATAATATAGTTCTATCTCATTTGCTTGGGCAGCTATATTTAATATTATGAAATTAGTCAAAGAAATAAAATTCTCAGAAGACACACTGCAATCCAGCAATTGCTTTTCACCATGACTTATGCTTCTCATTAAAAACATATTGATAATTAATCTAGACATGATACTATTCAATATTCCATAGAGAGAGGTAAAAAGTACCTCTCTTTTTCCCTAAGGTATTATGACTTATGATATGTTAGAATATAACCAAAAACATAAAGCTTTAAAATTTCCAAGGAACTAGTATATGCATTTTCTTAGTTACATACTCCATATAGATTTCATTCATATTATTAGAGAGCATGAAATAAATACATCCATTGCTAATAACCTGATGTAGGTGTTCAGCATCTCCATCCATAACTATTCCCAAGGTTTTCACTCTCTAGCAATATATTCTTTAGTTTCTGTGAAAGTGAGCATTTCCTGGCAGCAATCTCAACATGGAACCACACACTTAACGCCCTCCATTGTCTACCAGATAAAGTCCATTTGCCTGATTATAACAGAAAAGTTTCTTCCATGAATAATGAATTATCTTTTGGGACTTAACTTTAAGCCACAACCATATCAAAATTTTTACATTTTGTTGACTTTGTCAATAATTCCCACACATCCACAAATGATAAATTATTGAATTTATCATATGTTGGCTAATCGAATTTAAATAAAAAAAAATTTTTAAAATAATTCCCACACGTCCACATTGATTCCGCTCCAATGTTTTTCTCTGCCTTACACAGGGCCTATTACCTGCCCCTCTCTGTAAAGCATACCTATTCATCAACCTACTTATATTTTAAGACTGAGTGTATACCTTGTGTACATACTTACTTTGTCAGACAAATATTTGCAGAGACAAAATCCAGAGAATAACTAACCCAAATCATCCATCTACTCTGATCTCCAGTTAAGGTCAATAGGAAACCATGGACTAAACCCAACTGGAGGACAGATTTCCTGAGAAAATATTGATGGTGGAAAGGTGTGGAGAATAAATCTAGAGGGACAAACAGACTACCTGTGGCACAATATATAAAATTTGGCCGGTGCACTGGACCAAAATTTAATTTTTAAGACAAATAAGAATGATAAAATTTTACCATGTAGTTTTAAAACCTGTTAGTGTTGGGATGCTTGGATGGCTCAGTGGGTTAAACATCTGCCTTTGACTCAGGTCATAATCCCAGGGTCCTGGGATCGAGACCCACATCAGGATCCTTGCTCAGCAGGGAACCTGCTTCTCCCTCTGTCTGTACTACCCCGGCTTGTGCTCTCTCTCTCTCTGACAAGTAAATAAATAAAATCCTTATAAAAAAATAAAAAACAAAACCTGGCAATGTAGACTGAGACACTGTAAGCATATGGTCTGGAAAATTTTTCTTCCTTTACACTAAAAACAAAGGAAAATAATATAAATATGATTTTGGGAAGTAGTAAATCTTTAAATAAGAAAAAAAGAGAGTTCTTTTTAAATAATTAGGAAATGACATATTCTTTCCAAAATAGTCTCAATAAGTAAGAAAAAATTTATGGAGTGTAGTTTTTATTTTTCAAGTCCTAGTAATTCAATCTTATGTTTTCTGCATTGGCTTATTGTTTAAATCTATAATCACCATCATTATTACTAGTTTAGACTAATTATGATTTATCACCTGGAACTGAGCATTTCTAGTAATTCTAGAAAAAAATTAAAGCCAGGAAAGGAGAAGTGGATGGATATTGGCTAAGCAACTGATGTGTCACCTGGAATCATTAAATATTCTTCCCTGTATCTTTTTTCCCAATTAGATTCAAAATTGAAAACCTTGTTCTATTATATTACACAGTCATTTACAATAATATTCTCTTGCTTATTTGATGGCCCAAATTGACTGAGAATGAAATTATGAATTGAAAGTATGACAGGAAATGATGATATACAGCTAGTAGTCATTAATACAAAAAAATACCTTTAAGTTACCCTAAAAAAGTACTTCACAACACTTTCTCACTTTATTGGTTAACACATCCACTACGTCTAATCTGCTGAAATATGACTCAATTAGCACTCACTAGATCCGAGTTCCCGAGTCTTACCCCACTACGTGTTATGAGTAGCATGAGCCCATAACCTCTGTTGATTGGATGTAAAACACTGGACAAAATGTAGAAACAGCTACCTGGAGACACTTAAAAAAAACAAAAACAAAAACAAGCAGGTTCTGAAAAGTTGTAAAAACTAGAAAAACAACATGCATGGAGATTAGTTTTTCAGTTTTCACAAGTGTGGCAGGTGTAAGGGGTGGGTGATGGGGAAGATGTGTATGCGTGTGTGCATGTGCACATGCTCACACATGTGTGCAACTAGTTGCAGAGAAGCATAGATGCAAAGGGAATAAAACTTCAAGAAAATATCATGCTTCATTAGCAGACAAAGGACAAAAAAGCTCTTTTGGCTACAGAATGTAGATGGATTCCTTTAGAAGAAGCCAGAGGTGGAGGATCCTCTAATCCTGTGGGTGTATGCACAAAAATCTCAGCCTATCCCCAAAATATTCACACCTAAAACAGATCATAGCAGCATAGCAAAAGCTTAGAGAACTGATCTGAGAGTCGCCACATAACCAGTTTGATTCTCTGTTACTACAACCCCAACTCCCCAATTCCCACCCCAGAAGAGTGTAACCGGAGTCAGAGACTATACAGCACAGCATTCACAATGTCCTAATACAATTCAAAATTCTTCAATGAACAAAGAACTATGAAAAGGCAACAAATGCTCATGGGAGAATGTGATCGATAGATGCTAACCCCAAAATGACTATGATATTAAAACCATCAGACAGAGATTTTAAATCAGTTATAAAACAAGGTTTCATAAGATAAATAGAAACATACTTGAAATGTATGATATATATGAAATTTCAAGGAAGAAGTTAAAACTTGGAAAAAAGAACCAAGTGAACATTTTAAAACTATAAAATGCAATGTCTTAAATAACAATTCAGTGGTGAGCTTAATAACAGGATGTAAATAGCAGAGGAAAGAGATAATGTGAAAGTATATCAGTAAAAATGATCCTATGAAGAATAGAAAGAAAAAAGATGGAAGAAATGAACAGAACCCCAAGGACCTGTGGAACAGTATAAAACTATTGAACATCTGTTTAATTAAAGTCTTAGAAGAGAGAATAAAGATTGGAGCACAGAAGTTATATGAATAAATAATGGCTACAAATGTCCCAAATACAGGGAAGATAGAAATTTACAGATTGAAGAAACTCAACAAATCTAAACTGGATAAACTTAAAGAAAATTGTGGCTTTTAGATACATCATAATCAAACTGCTAAAAAAAAATACAAAAAGTATTGAAAACAGCAGAAGAAAACTGTGAGTTACATACAGAGAAATCATTATCCCAAAGGCCACAAATTTCTCATCAGAAACCACAGAGGCCAGAAGACTGAAAAAAAAGCATGTTTAAAGTACTGAAAGAAAGGAACTTCTCTTTAAAGGAAGAATATGTAAGTAGATCCTTCAGGAATAAAGAGAAGATAAATATTTTTTCAAGAAAGAGTATTAAAAAACTTGTCCTCAGCAGATCTGCTCTTATAAGAAATACTAAAGGAACATTTTTCAGTTTGAAGAGAAATGATACCAAAAAACCTGATCCTTCAGAAATGAAGGAAGACCAACAGAAATACAAATATCAAGTTAAATACAGAAGACATTTTTTTCTTATGCGTTTAAAAATATGTTGATTATTAAAGCAAAATGGCTTGCTGTGGTTATCAATAATATATGAATGTAACCCATGACAACTATAACATGAAAGCCAGTAAGGTATTCACCTGTATCTTTGCAAGTGTATGCACTGTACATCTAGTAGACTGTAAAGTTTCAGGTATTCATTTAGTGATCCACAGAGCAAGTACTAAAAAAAAAAAAATCTGATGGGATATAGCACAAAAACCAATAGATTAAAGTGAAATACTAAAATATATTTATATAGTGCAAAAGCAGGCAGAAAATTGGAAGCAGAGAAACCAAAACAGAGGGGACAAACAAAATATAAAAACAAATTGGTAAACCTAAATAAAAATATATCAAATTTATAGTAAATGGTAGTGACCTAAACACTCCAATAAAAGACAAAGCAGACAGAAATTAAAAAAAAAAAAACTAAGAGCTTACTGTAAAGTACTTAAAAGAGTTAAAAATAAATGGGTAGAAATAGATACTCCATGCCAGAGGAAGCACAAGAAGGCTTGAGTACTTAGACTGTTGTCCAATACAATAGACTTTTAAGCCAAAGCTCTCCTCAGAGATAAAGAAGGACTATTCTTTATGATAAAAGGAACAAACTCACCATAAAGATGTACAATCATAAATTAGAATGTGGCTAATAATAGAGCCTCAACATATGTTGAACAAAAATAGAACTAAGACAAAAATAACCATATTCATAATCATAGTAGGAGATTTTAACAATTCTCTCCTGGTGATTGATAGAACAACTAGCCCAAACATCAGTAAAATTATAGAATATATGAACAGCACCATGTACAAACCACCTTGCTCTCTATCCAGTGTCTTCACACTATGTATTTTCTTCAAGCCCACATGTGTATTCACTAGGACAGACCATATTCTGGGAAAGAAAACAAAGTCTCATTAAATTCAAAAGGATTCTCTTCCCATGATAAAATTAAATTAGGAACTAATATCAATTTAAATAAAAGTAAATAAAAATTTAGAAATTAAAAATATTTTGAGGAAAACTCTAAATATCTGGGATTTAATCATTCAGAGGACTAATATGAAATGGCAAGGAAATTGGAATCATAATAAAAATAAAACATATCAAAATTTGTGGAATGTCGCTAAAGCAGTATTTAGAAAAAAAATTATATGGTTACATGCTTATATTAGAAATAGAAGAGATTAAAAAAAAACCCTCAATTGCTTAGTTTTCTTCTTTAGATAAAAAGGAACAATGCAAAACCAAAGTAAGGAGTGGAAAGGAATTTATACAAAAAAAAAAGGGGGAGTAGAAAAATCAAGGAATTAGAAAACAGATAAATGGAAAAGATCAGCAAAGATTAGCTGCTTCTTTAAAAAATCAACAAACTTGGGAAACCCCTAGCTAAATATATAATATAAATCACCAATATCTGGAATGGTAAGGGCATTATTAAGACAGATTATATAATTACTAAGTGGAGAACACAGAATGCTTGGACATCTAAATGTCAACACATTTAACACCTTATGAAGAATAGAAAATTTGAAATAATACAACATACCCAAAGATATACCACAAGAAGCAGAAATTTTGAGTAGTCTTATATGTATTTTTTAATGATTTTATTATTAAAAAAAAACTTCTCTTGGGGCACCTGGGTGGCTCAGTGGGTTAAAGCCTCTGTCTTTGGCTCAGGTCACAATCTCAGGGCCCTGGGATCAAGGCCCGCATGGGGCTCCCTGCTCAGCGGGGAGCCTGCTTCTTCCTCTCTCTCTGCCTGCCTCTCTGCCTACTTGTGATCTCTCTCTCTCTGTGTCAAATAAATAAATAAAATCTAAAAAAAAAAAAAAACCAACAACATCTTGGGGCGCCTGGGTGGCTCAGTGGGTTAAAGCCTCTGCCTTCCGCTCAGGTCATGATCACAGGGTCCTGGGATTGAGCCCTGCATCAGGCTCTCCGCTCAGCAGAGGGCCTGCTTCCCCTTCTCTATCTGCCTGCTTGTGATCTCTCTCTCTCTCTCTCTCTCTCTCTCTCTCTCTCTGTCAAATAAATAAATAAAATCTTAAAAAAAAAAATTCTCAAAAAAAGAAAATACCAAGCCTATAAGTTTTCACTTGTGAATTCTGTCAAACACTCAAGGAATAAATAACACCAATGCTGCACATATAAGCTTTAGAAAATTGCAAGAGAAATCATTCCCCATCTCATTGTATGAGGTTTGCACTGACATAATACCAACTTTGGCAAAGATATTTTTTAATATATTTTAAAAGAGTTTATTTATTTATTTGACAAAGAAAGAGAGATCACAAGTAGGCAGAGAACCAGGCAGAGAGAGGGAGGAAGCAGGCTCCCCTCCAAGCAGAGAGCCTGATGTGGGACTCAATCCCAGGACCCCGAGATCATGAACTGAGCTGAAAGCAGAGGCTTAACTCACTGAGCCACCCAGGCACCCCAACTCTGGCAAAGATATTACAAAAAGGGGAATTTCAGAGCAATATCTCACATGAATAATCCTTTATGAATTATTACAATATCAAATTCAGCAATACGTTAAAAGGATACCACAATGTGTTAAATTAGTGTTCATCCCAAGAAAGTAGAGTTGATTTAACATTAAAAATAATATTTAATGAAATTCAATGTACTAACAAAAAAAGAAAAAAAAGACATAATTAATTCAACAGAGACAAAAAGCTTTTGGAAAAAAATCAACACTGATTCATGAAAAAACCTCCTGGCAAACTAGAAATAGCATAGAATTCCCTCCAACTACTAAAGGATATCTGTGAAAACCATTCCTCCAACATCATACTTAATGTTAAAAGACCAATAAATATTTTAATTGAATTAAACTTTCCCTGGAGGAAAGGAAGAAAGCAAGGATGCTGCTTTTACCACCTCTATTCAACACTGTACTAAACAAATAAATGTTTATATAGAGGCAAAAAGAATTATAAAATAAAATTTAGGAAAAAATCCACCTGTAATAGTACCAAAACCCACAAAATACCTATAAATATTTCTGTCAAAAGACATCTTGTACTTCTATATAGAAACTAAAAATACTGCTAAGAGGCCATAAAGAAGACCTAAGTAATTGGGGAGATGCATCACATTTCTAGATTAAAAGACTTAGTATTGTCGGGTGCCTGGGTGGCTCAGTGGGTTAAAGCCTCTGCCTTCGGCTCAGGTCATGACCCCAGGGTCCTGGAATCGAGGCCCACATCGGGCTCCCTGCTCAGTGGGGAGCCTGCTTCCCCCTCTCCCTCTGCCTGCCTCACTGCCTACTTGTGATCTCTCTCTCTCTGTCAAATAAATAAATAAAATCTTAAAAAAAAAAAGACTTAGTATTGTCAAAAATGTAATAATCCTGAAATGGAGCTATGTCAGCAACATAATTTGTCCAAATTCCCTAGGTTTTTTGTTTGTTTGTTTGTTTTGCTGATTTTACAAGCTGATTCTACAATTTATATGGAAATGCAAAGGACTTAGAATTACCAAAGCAATTATATATGTTACCTGTTTAATAAATACACATACTAAAAAATAAATGTATTTAATATGTATGTATAGTTGGTTGATTTACCTGACATGATTTTAAGATTTACTATAAATCTCAAAATCAAGACAGTTTGCCATTGCAAAGAAGATAAATATATAAATCAATGACACATACAGTCCAAAATAAACCCACCCATATGTGGTTAATTGATTTTCAGCAAAGATGCCAAGACAACTCAGTGGGGTAAAGAAAGCCTTCTCAATAAATGATGTTGGAACCACTGAATATCCGTATGGGGGGAGAGAAAAAAAAGAGCAAAATAATTTGTTTTTGCAATAATTTGCAAAAAAATACAAAACTAAATGTATTTCCTTCTGAAACTTTGATAGTTTCATGTTAGGGAGAGGCTTTTGAACTTTGCCTTTACGTTGGGGTAGAATTTTGACAAGTGGATCTTGCATAGGAAGCCAAGTGTGAGTAGAGGCTACTTTGTTTGGCTTTTTTTGAGAGAGAGATTGAGAGAGAGCACGAGAGAGCGGGGGGAAGGAGCAGAGGGAGAGGAAAAGAGAGAATCTTAAACAGGCTCCATGCCCAGCTCAGAGCCCAACATGGAGCTTGACACAGGGTCCAACTTGGGGCTCAATCTCATGACCCTGAGACCATGACCTGAACTGAAATCAAGACTGGACATTTAACAGACTGAGCCACTGAGGCACCCCATATAGAGGCTACTTTAGATAAAAGAGAGGTTAAAAGCAAATCTATGATGTGAAGGACAACTGTCTTACTGCATTGCAAGTAGTACTTCATAAATTGAGTGTGGCATGTATGTATGATCATTATGGGAAACTGAGGACATGTTATTAATATTTGTTTAAAAAATACTGTGACATGGCTGGTTTGGCAATGAACGTTTCCTAATATTACCTCGCAAAGCTGTGCTACTGAAAGATATAGCTTGTGAGAAAATGGTATATATAATCATTTGAAATGGTTACAGAGTTTGTTGAGTGGCTGGAATGCAAAAGACAGAATAGATATGAAATATAAAAGAAACTTGAATAGATCTTGGGAATTATTTAGATGTCAGAGCTTGCTGGAGAAGGAGAGGAAAATAAAATAAAACTCCACACTTTAATCATGGATAACCTAGGGAATTGTATTGCCCTTGTCAGAAGCAGGGATTTAAATGAAAGAATCCGTTCTGGTAGACAGATGTAGGTTTGGGACAGTGGAAAAAGAAGATTCTGTAGCATCTAGGTAGATAGCTCAGTAAGCAAGTGAAGAAAAGTCAGAGCTGGAGGTGTTTGTGGGTATTATCTACATAGAAACAGTACTTGAAGTTGTGTGAAACATGGGGAATAGGGATAAGGGTGAGTTTTCTCTTTTTCTATTTCTTTTTTTTTTTAAATATTTATTTATTTATTTATTTATTTATTTATTTGACAGAGAGAGATTACAAGTAGGCAGAGAGGCAGGCAGAGAGAGAGGAGGAAGCAGGCTCCCTGCCGAGCAGAGAGCCCGATGCGGGCCTCGATCCCAGGACCCTGAGATCATGACCTGAGCCGAAGGCAGAGGCTTTAACCCACTGAGCCACCCAGGCGCCGTCTTTTTCTATTTCAATACGCTTCTTTTCCTTTAATTTTCAAAGTACTAGCAAGCAATATTTCCCTAAGTACAAACAAAGAAATAAAGTGGTAATTTAGAAAAAAAAAACACACACAAAACATCCTAACACGGATTCACCTAATTTTACTGAAACCCAAGCACTATATTGCAGGATAGCTCAAGGTTGTTTTGCTTCTGGGTTTCTCTTTGGAATAATGTCAGCCTCTTAGTTCAGATTCACATGGTATTAAAACAGAGTGTGGCTTATAATGTTAAAGATGTCATTTAGGGCGGCACACTATTGAGCTTAAGGATTATTCATGAAAACAAAAACTCTCTGATGTCTAATAAACACTAAATCTTACCAATCCATTCTCCTCATGTCTTTGCAAGAAACAAAATGCAGGCTTTGTTGAAGTATCTACAGGAAAATAAAATATACAACCATCACCTTAATGTCTGGATCATTTCAAAGTTAACCTATAGGAAAAAAAAAGAGTTTAAAGAAACCACTTGTAAATCCTTTCTTATGTTATCCCACACGGAGCAGAGTCTTCCCAGCTGAAGGCGGCTCCCATTACTGCAGTGTTTTTCAGAGCAGCACAGAGATTAATAGGGTAGAATGTACCCACAGAGCTAACCACAGCACTTATGGATAATGCCTTGCTCAATATAGAGACTCTCTGGGAAAATGAAACAATATATCCTTTTATAAAATGTGCTCACTCTCTTTAAAAGTGTACTTTGGGTGGAATTTATACTGAAGAAATAGAAAAGAGTGAGCATTTAAACAATATTGTACAATATCCTGGATAAATGTCATATTTGTCTGTTCCCAACTAGTCCATATAATTCTTACAGAATGAAAGAAGGTTGGGATGGAAACCGGATGAGAAAGTGACCTAGATGGTTTTATTTTAAAATAACAAAAGTACTTTAATATTCTTCAAATCATTACATTTCCATTAATGTCTTTGGGGTATAGTAAAGATAGCTATACCCATCTGCACATAGCTCAGCCTCCAAGGACTTGAAACAACTTACAGTTTTAATGCTGCAATTTAATCTTCACTAGCCTAGACATCATCACTATTCAAAGGGGAGCTCTAAACTTCAAAACAATTTTCCAACTTATGAAACGGATACGATTACGTAAAGACTGAGTCACTTCTGAAGTCATATCACCACTTTCAGGCAGCTTGATTACGAAGTGGTATGGGCAAGAATATTGTTTTACCTTGACAGAATGTGTGCACACTGTAAGGACAATCATTCACAGTTTTCACAAATAAATATACATTATGCCCAGGTATAATAATCATATCTTCTTATAACAGCTACTATGTTTAAATGGTTAAGAAGATAAATTAGAAAGTTTCCGGTGGACTTGTGGGCACTATAAAAATAAAAGGATTAAAGGTAAGTTACTAGTGCCAAGAGTACTATGGAGCCCAGAGACTCTGATACTGTCTGTCTTAGGCAAACACTTACCTTTCCGGGTCCCAGTTTTCTTCTTTTTCAGGTAGAGGCTGTGACTTAGAGGACGCTGAAGAGTATTTCAATCATAGCACTTACAGACCCCAAAATTCTAAATCACTTTATATAATAATGTAAAGAATTAGATAAAGAGAGTAAGTCAGCAGTTCTGCTATTAAAGAATGCGATCTGTTCACTTTCACATGCACCAGGGATAGAAATAATATTATCAGCCCGAGGATAAATTTCACAGCCTACATTTCCTCTTCATTGTCTCTCCATTTGCTTGCTCCCTTTCAATAGTGGCTAATTCTTTAGGCTCTTATTGAAGGAGCATGTTCATTTCAAAAAGGCCCTCACACTTCCTAGTAATAAAAATAACCTGGGGACATTTTGAAACAAATGGATTTTAGAACTTCTAGAAGTGATTTTATTTTTTTTAATTGCTACATATGGTTTCCAGACCATAGTCTCTGAGAAAGAACCTTAGCTTCATCCTTGGCCATTTCTCCTAACGATGACTAAGGAAATAACACAGCCCAGTCATGGAGACTCAAATTTGGGAGTCAAATGAGCCAACTATGCTCATTTTGTATTTCGTAAAGTATGTCTTATATACTCTTCTTTCCCCAAACTTACAGAGATATTAAAAATCCTAACTTTGAGGTTATGCAACATCGAGAGAACATTCCCTTCCTCAGAATCAGTAGAGAAGTGAACCAAAAATAAAAGTCTACCAGTAGCACTGTCTTTCGAGGCAGCAGCCTGATGACAGAGCAAGAAAGCCAAAGTGGGAAGAAAAGTGGGTGCAGTTTTATTAAATCTAAAGCAGATATAAAGCAAAACTCTGAGCCGCTTCTAATGAATTAATCGTTCATCATGAGATATGTATGGTCTCCATTTCATTTTCATAGTCAGAGGGAGATGCAATATATGTCTTATGAAGGTTGCAAAAATGGAGAAAAAATCGTAGATAATTCAACCAAAAAAAGTCTTCATTGACTTTACATTAATCAGAGAACTGTAAATAGGTCAGGTTTGGGAGTGGGGAGAGTCAGATACTTGATGTAAGTTAGTATAAATCACTTTTAAGTTGTTTTCAGAATTTTAAATTTTAAAATCCTTTCCTATTCCTGGATTCACCCTTCCCTGTTATTCTGGGGACAAAGATCCTAGCTAAAATGAATGCTGGTGCTAATTAGCAGTAATACAAACAAGATGTCCCAATGATACATTATTCTAACTAGTGCTCAATTATGCTAAATTCTTTCCACTTGAAGAATTCAAAACTATCATTTACTGCGTTAATAATGTAATATCCTATAGAATTTTTTTAAATTTCCTTTTTCTCTGCTATTATATCGGGCCACTATTAATCCATTTAGGTAAATACAGAATATTTTTTAGCATTTTTAAGTTTGTACCCACTTAACTATTGTATTTATTTGATTTCGTTCAGATTATTACTAATCTACCATTGTAAATTATTATTCATCTACCATTATAATTTAATATTTCAAAAAATTATATATTTCTCTTTTCTTAAGTAAAGTTGATACTTCTAGAATTTTCTTATTTTGTTTCAGTTTTTATTTATAATATTAGATATATAAAATTCATGTAATACATATAATAGTATACAGAGAGAACATATGTGTGGTGTGAAGCAAAAGAGTAAAACGAACCCACATGAACTTACCAATAAGCTCAAGAATTAGATATTACTAGCTTTGTTCCATCATCCTATCTCCTCTCAGAAATAAACACTATTCTGATATTTAAATTTTCCTCTTACTTTCTTTTTGTTTTTAAAAACATAGTAATTGGACACATATTTATACCTTTCGTGTATTTCCATACAAAATGAAAGCACTATTCTAAATTAAGAACGGAGCAATATATGAAAAGAAAGAGATTGAGTATTTTAAATGCCATGCATTTCAAGCAGTTGATTCCCATATAAACATCAGCTCCTTGTGTAATAGATTTTAAAATTTAGCTAAGGCCAAAAGTATAATAGCCAAATTTTAATTATTTCTAAAATACTTCATTCTGTTGACCTGAACATGTCCTACATTCTTTAGCTTTGTGACTATTCCATAGCAACAATATATGTACCACATTCCAAAATGTTTTCTTGACTTAAAAAGACTTGAAAAACATCTTAAGAAATAGATACATTAGCAAATATGGAACACTTTATATATCTAAACTGTGGGGAAATGCGTGTGTGTGGATGTGAGTGAATTTTCAAATTCTGTAACTGCAGTTGACCCTCGAGTGGTCATGGGTTTGAACTGTGAGGCTCCATTTATATGCAAATTATTTTCAATAACTATATTGGAAAATTTTTTGGAGATTTGAAAAAATTAGAAAAAAATTCACGGATGAACCAGATAGCCTAGAATTATCAAAATAAATAAAAAGTTAAGTAGCACTGTAAAAATGCAGTATGTTATACATATAACATAAAAGTACGTGTTAATCAACTGTTATTAGTGAAACCCAGTAAATACTAGGCTATTAGTAGTTAAATTTTGGGGGAGTAAAAAGTTATATGCAAATTTTTGACTGCACGAGGGGTCAGTACCACTAACTTCAGCATCAATGGTCAATGTTCTTCTTTAGGGTATGTTTCTCTAAGTAGGATTACTCTACCATAGAAAATATACATTAGAATGTATATTGCTTAATGACCTCTAGGAAAATGTAAATAGCCTATCAACATTAGATTAGAACATCTGCTCATCCACTCCTGCACTGGCCATTATCACTTATTCTAAGAACCTGATATGCAAAAATAAAACATTTTAAATTTGCACTTGTTTTTACTAGAAATGTTGAATATACTTTGATGTTTACTATTGATATGTCATACTGTGTAAATTGCCTGATTATGCATTTTGTACACATTTCCATTTTTCATTCACTTTTTTCTTACTGCTTCCCAATATATTGTAAATATATTAACAAGTTAATATTTTGCTGTATGCTATTTTATCTCATACTTATCCAATTGTTTATAACATTTATGGATTAAGTCATTATTTCTACATTTGCTTAAAACTGATAATTTAATCAAATAATAAGTTCCCCTAAGTAGTTTGGTCCATATCTGTTCTTTACTTACTGCTTATATTGAGAATAAGTTTGCTATCTCTTTGTTTGTATTTGATATCTTATTTGTTTGAAATTTTATATAAATTGCCTACTTTCACAAATATAAGCAACATGGAATAGTAAGGCAATCATCTAGATAATTCAATCCAAAATTTATTTTAAAATCTTCATACAATTGAAGAAAAAATAAATCTGAAACCCACATAGTATCAACTACTTATAAAATATGTTATTCAAATTTGCATATTTGGCTTTGGAAAACTTTCCATTTTCAATTGTAACAATAATTTACAGTAATAACTGTTTTTGTCCAAGTTTTAGCCACATTAACAGTTCTGCTTTTACAAACTTCAAAATTAGAAATAAATGAAGGAAAGCAGGAAGATGATAGTGATATTCTTAAAGACTTTGTGATCAATTTCCATTGGTGTAGAGAATACCAAATAGCCTTAAAAAAGAATTGTTATCAAATGTTTATTTCTGTGCAATGAAGAATGAATCCTGAAAGTAAAATCCAACCTTTCAAAGTAGGTGGCAGAAACAAAATGTACACTGAAAATTTCAAGGAACTATTATTTCTACTTGCCATAGAGTGTTAAGATTAATAATTACATTCTAACATCAAAATGATTACAATCTCAGCAATTTTTATTATAACATTAAGTTTTTGTTATAACTTTTATTATTAAACAATGCATAAATCTGCATCTCTACTTTCTAATTGAAGGGGAAACTGAAGAATTGAGTCAATTATATGGATAATTCAAGCATAAAATTTTCTCAATTCTGCTGTGCTACAATTATATATCATTTACTGATAAAAAACAAAATCAAATGTATCTTCTCTTACATAAGCATTTATAAAATACATTAGAATACCTAAATTTTCATTGCTAACTCTAGACTGTTGAAATAAACTAAGAGATCTGAAGGAACTAAAAGTTTCTCTCTTTTAGCTGATGCAGAGCAGATAATATCCAAAAAATCCTACTTTGAAGAAATTAAGTAAAGAATGCATTTTATTTTTTTCTTTTCTTTTTTTGCAAAGATTTTATTTATTTATTTGACAGAGAGAGACACAGCAAGACATGGAACACAAGTAGGGGGAGTGGGAGAGGGAGAACAGGCTTCCCTCCAAGAAGGGAGCCTGCTGCAGGGCTCAATCCCAGGACCCAGGGATCATGACCTGACCCGGGGATACTGACCTGAGCCAAAGGCAGATGCTTAATGACTGAGCCACCCAGGTGCCTCAAGAATGCATTTTATTTACTTATTTATTTAGGCTTGATTAATATTTTATTTTATTTTCTTATGTTCAACTAGCCAACATATAATACATCATTAGTTTTTGATGTAGTATTCAACGACTCATTAGTTGCCTATTATACCCAGTACTCATTACCACACGTGCCCTCCTTAATACCCATCACCTGGTTACTCCAACCCCCCACCCCCCCTCCCTTTGTAACCATCAGTTTGGTTCCCGGAGTCCAGAGCCTCTCATGGTTCATCTCCCTCTCTGATTTCTTCCCATTCAGTTTTCCCTCCTTTCCCCTGTGGTCCTCTGCACTATGGGTTATGTCCACAATAGCCAAACTGTGGAAGGAGCTGAGATGCCCTTTAACAGATGAATGGATAATGAATGCATTTTAAAGGGTTTGGGGGACAGAGCCATTCTGAAGACAGTTTGGGAAAAGAAAAACAAACAAAAAAATTTTAAAAAAAGTTTTGATTAAGTACTTGACAGGCCATTTTTAGCACAAGTACATGCTATTGGTGTGTATAGGAACAAAAGGGCCCTCTACAATTCCATGATAAAAGTGTGAATGGTGAATCTTTAGTAACGTCTAACTTAGGACCACATAGAATTTTTCAGTATCTTCAGGGACCCAAAGAAACTTTGTTACCACTCGATTCTCTCTCCTTTTCCATCTGGTGGGTGTGTTGAACATTAGGAAGATGAGGAGGGAAAGAGAGGAGGTGTTGGTAGAGAGGGAAACTCTTGTTAGTGCCAAAAAGGAAAAGTTGCTTGAATGGGAGTGCTCTAGCCGTGATTTCACACATATCATTATCTCCCTGTACTTATTCATGTATTGACCCAAGGCACATTATAAACTGTTGTTTTTATCTTGGACACATATGGATAGTCTGTAAGAACTCACCTTCATGCCTCTCATTCAACCCTTTCTCCTTACAGTGGGGAAAAGTGGGTAAAATATTTTATGTATTGTTGTGGTGCACAAAATATACATTCTTTAGAAAATCTTCACTCATGTTATTTAATATTCAAGATCTTCGAACCCTACTATGTGCTGGATTAAAGAATTAAATGAAGGACAAGACAATCATTCTCATTGAATCCATAAAGTTCATAGGTTAATGAGGAAGAAGTAAAAGAATTTAAGTTTTACCAGAAGTTAAGTGGGCAGTTGGGAAGGCTGTCTTGCAATGGGCCTGGAAGGGTTCCTAAAAACTGAGAGGAAGGGAAAAATGTGTCCTTCCCAGACATAGTGGGAGAAGATAGAAGGAAGGATATGTAATGGCAGAAAAGGATTCTAGTGTGGCTGGAAAATAGGTAAAGAGGAGAATGACACTTGAAGAAATTTCACTAATGTCATCAAATGAAGTGCAATTGATTTATTGGAGTATAAAATATTAGTGTTTAAAACAGACCAAGTAGAAGGAAAAATAAAAATGACTTCTAGTGCCTACATTTTGGAGATGAAAAAACGAAAACCCAGAGATCTTATGGGACATTAGTGAGTTCCCAACTGGTCATTTTTGTTTGTTTGTTTTTTAAAGATGTATTTATTTATTTATTTATCTATCTATCTATTTATTTGACAGAGAGAGTACAACTGAGCATGAGCAAGGCAGAGGGGCAGAGAGAGAGGGAGAAGCAGAGTCTCCGCTGAATAGGGAGTCCAATGTGGGGCTTGATCCCAGGACCCCGAGATCATGACTTGAGCCAATGGCAGCTGCTTAAGTGACTGAGACACCTAGGCACCCCTCAACTGGTCATTCTGAACAATCTGTGTTATTTGTAGATCTATGATGAGGTCCTGTGGTCATTTTCAGAATGATTTAAATTACCCTATGCTGTAACCATTTGATTGTTTACAAAAAAATTTTTTTATTATGTTATGTTAGTCACCATGCAGTACATCATTAGTTTTTGACGTAGTGTTCCACGACTCATTGTTTGCGTATAACACTCAGTGCTCCATGCAATCTGTCCCCTCCTTAATATCCATCATCTTTTCAACTGGTTCCCTGAATTTAGCTAGGGAAAAAAAAATTAAAAATCGTAATAAGGTGCCTTAGCAATGCTTTCACATTCAGTGTCATTCTTTAATTTTAATAATAATTTGTATAAATGTCTACATCTAATTTCCAATGTGTGGTAACAGACACAAAATTTAACTAGAAGGATACTTCGGTGACTAATTTATGTTGAGGAGGAACCCTTTGAAAAATTAGGTGTGCCAAGCCACACAATAACTTATTCTAAAAGCCAGAACAGCAACAAATTGCAATATCATTGGCAGCATTTACTAATTTTATATAACAAATGCTATATCCTAGTCAGCCACTTGTTTTATGTTCATATATGTGTAGAGATGAGTGTGTGGTGGAGTAAACCAAAGTAGGAAAAAGGCAAGGCGGGGCCAATGGGTAGAGAACGGTTGTAATTATGTATGGGGTCATTAGTGGGAGGCCTGGAAGTTACATTTTAGCAAAGCCTTTAAGTTGGTGAGTTTCTTTGATTATACATATTGAGATTAATCTGAAATGGGGAAGATCTACAGTGGGGACAATTCTCAAGAGGTTTTTGACATATATCTGATAAGAAAGGATGATAGCATTTTTCAAGGCAATAGTACTGGAGGTGGTATCATTCCTCAAAATTATTTCTTCAGAAATACACATAAATATTATACTTTAAATTATTTGTATTGAAGTATATTTAATATATGGTGTTATATTAGTTTCAGGTGTACAATATAATGATTCAACAATTCTATGCATTACTCAGGGCTCATCATGGTGAGTGTACTCTTAATCCCCTTTATCTATTTCACCCATCCCTCCACCCACTTGTCCTCTGGCAACAATACAAATATTTTCTTTAATTTTTTAATTTATTTAAACTGAGAATTATAAAAATGCAACTATTGATAATAAAGATCATTTTTCTCAATCTCATAAATTTTAAATATTTGCCTTAAATATAAGAAGAGCTAGGCATAAGTAGAATCCAACTTTTCTCCTTGAAAACTAGCAGACATTTTCTTGTCGTTTTATCCCATTTCATATATTTCTTTCTTGTGCCACACTTATTTTTTACTTCTAAATAAAATTAGCAATGTGCTTTCAAAACAATGTGCCATTGAAATTTACAATTATTTTCTCTGAGAGAGGAACTGTGAGGTTCATGAGCCTTGATACTTGTGTTTCCTCTGAAGAATGGTATCATTCAATGGCCTGTTTTTTTCATGTACCTGTTTTGTCCCAGTTCTATCTCCCCTCTGCCCTGTGACAATGTCTAGCCCTTGTGTATTTTCTTATCATGCTATCATTAATTTTGTTTTTAATATAATTAATATTTGTGCATTGTTTAAAGAGTCTATTAGTTTTATGATCTTTAAGATAAAGAGCAGCCCCCAGCTTCCTTGGTCACAACTGTGGTCTTCAGACCTCCTTTTCACCATCATCTTGGAGATTCCCTTCACTTTCTCAGTTGTCTTTTCTGGGACCTCTGGCCTTCTCTTTTCATTTGTTATCCAGTAGCTTCCTGGAAAAACGTGTGAGGAAGGTACCTTTTTTCAGTCTTTATATATCTGAAAAAGTACTTGTTTCCCCTCTTACTTGGTCTATATTTTGATTACACATGGAATTGTAAACTTGAAGTAATTTGCCTTCAGTACTTTAAAGGTATTGATCAGTTATCTTCCAGCTTCCTACATTGCTGTTGAGAACATCTTAGTCATCTTGCTTTTTAATCTTTATCTACAAATATTTATGTATTCTGGATATTAAACCCTTATCCAACATGATATCTCTCTTTTCTGTGGGTTGTCTTTCCACTCTCATAACAGTTTCTTTTAATACAAAAAAGTTTTAAAATTTAATAAATTTATCTATTTTTCCCTTTCATTGCTTGTACTCTTGGTATCATATCCAAGATACCATTATGAAATCCATATTCATGAAGATTTTATGCTTACTTTTCTTCTAAGAGCTTATTGCTTTAGCTCTTATATTTAGCTCTTTCAACCATTATGAAGTGATTTTTTTAAAGATTTATTTATTTATTTTAAAGACAGAGCATGAGCAGGAAGGACAGAGGGAAAGGGAGAGAGAATCTCAAGCAGACTCCACATTGAGCATGGAGCCTGACATTGGGCTCAATCTCAGGACCCTGAGATCATGACTTGAGCTGAAACCAAGAGTCAGATGCTAATTGATTGTGCCACCCAGGTGTCCCCATTATGAAGTGATTTTTATATGTGGTGTGATTTGCATGTGGGTGTACAGTTGTCCTAGCACCATTTGTTAAAAAAGTGATTATTCCCCTCCCCCCATCGAATGGTCTTGTTCCCTTGTAGTTAAATTTAGAAGTCAGGATATTCTCCAACTTTGTTCTTTTTTCAAGATTGTTTTGTTTAATCAGGGTGTCTTGTAATTCCATAAGAATTTTAGGATCAGCTTTTCCATTTCTGAGAAAAAAAATAATTGAGATTTTGAAAAGGATTGTATTGAATTTGTAAACAGCTTTGGGGTATTGTCATTTAAATGCTACTAAGTCTTCTAATACATGGACACGATTTTTCTGTTCATTTATTTGGTACTCCTTTAATTTTTTTTTTCAGAAATGTTTTATTATTTTTAGCATACAAGTCTTTGTATCCCACTGGTTAAATTTATTCCTAACTATTTTATGCTTTCTGATGTCGTTATAAATGGAACTATGTTGTTACTTTCCTTTTGGGTTGTTCATTGCTAGTGTAAAAAATGTCTCTGGTTGTTTTCTGTTGATCTTATAACCTATAACTTTCTTGAACTCATTTTTTTTTTGTTCTGCTAGTTTTGTGGGTGTGTGTGGGTGTGTGTGTGTGTGTGTATGCTTTAAAATTTTTACATGTTATATCACGCACCGTGAACAGAGATAGTTTCACTTTTCCAACCCAATTTTTATTTTATTTCTTTTTCTTAACTAATTCCTCTGGATAGAAATTCTGATAAAATAGTATTTGTTGAGTATGCTAAGAATGAGCATATTTGTCTTGATCTTAGGGAAAATCTTTTAATGTTTTACCTTTGAGTATTATGTTACCTGGGGTTTTTTTGTTTGTTTGTTTGTTTTAAATAAATGCCTTTATCAGATTGAGGAAGTGTCTTTATGTTTTTAATTTGAGTTGTTTGTGTGTGTGTTTTATAAAAAGCTGTCAAATATTTTCCTGCATCAATTGCAATAGTAATGTTTCTTTTTTCCCCCCTCTTCTATTATCTGATATATTTGGAGTTTGGTGTGATATTGAAATACATCATCTAATATTTCAATGAGGAAAGTAGACATTTCTCATTGATTCCCCCTGGAGTCAGTGTAGAGATGTTTAAAGAAATATAGATTATAAATATAGATAATTATTATATATAAATATAGATAACTTCTGTGGAAATTGAAGAGTGGCCTTTGGTCTACTGATGTACTAAATCTGATTCTTTTAATCTCACATTATCTCACCTGCATTCTTTCATGCTGTCTGTGTTAAGACCAGATCCACATGGCATTTCTTTCGTAGGCATTTTGCTACATTTCTGGTCTGGGGCACACATTTATTTTTTCTTTTAGTTAGATTTAGAAATGAAAAATACATCAAATTTATATAGAATATGCCCAGGGGTGCTTGGGTGGCTCAGTCAGTTAAAAACCTGGCTCTTGGTTTCAGATCAGGTCATGATCTCAAGGGTCATGAGATGGAGCCCTGTGTCAGGCTCCTCACTCAGTGCAAGTCTGCTTAAGATTCTTTCCCACTCCCTCTGTCTCTGCCTTGCTCACTCTCTCTCTATAAAATAAATAAGTAAAATCTTAATTAAAAAACCACATTCTCTCTCTCTCTCCTTTTGCTCCTTCTCCCACTCGTGTGCATGTTCTCTCTCTCTCTCTCTAAAAAAAAAAAGAATATGTCCATTCATTCATTTGACTTATTAAAAGGGGATTGAATTAATATTTTATATAAAGATGTTATTACACTACAGGAGGTTCTATCCTATTACTCTGAATTAGACAGTGTATATATATTTTAATAAACTTTATTAAAGTGAAATAATTTGAAGTTTATACATGAGTAATTGAAATATTTGAGTAAAAATGACAGAAGTTTACATTTTGAATGCTGTATATATTAGAGAATATGGAGAATCATGGGGTAATACAACTATACCAGAAAAATTAATGTGAAGTTTTTTTTGGGAAAGACAGGTATTCCAATGAGTGAAAAAAATTCCTCCCATGGAGAATATTTACATTATATGCTTTCACATAAGGGTTTGTGAAGTTATTTCTCTGACGAATAGAAATGCACTTAATAAAAATGCTGACCTTGAGTAAGAAATTGCTTTTTACCCTGTTGCTGGTTTCATGTACATACGTAAATGTCTATACCTATCCAAATGTTCTCTTCCCACCACTCATTAAATATAATATTGACTTGATTTAACAACCTGATTTTGTGCCAGATTGTCTTTTTCTTCAGGCTCGAAAACTTCCAAGATAAATAAAAAAAACAAAAGTTGCTTATTTCTTCACACATGATTTCCTCTAGAGCCATAAATATTCCACACTAAGAACTAAGAAGTAGTGAATACTGGGATCTTCTTAGTTGGATTTTCCACTTCTGTATAGTTTTAGTGGGGATAGTGAGGCAGATATAGAAGGAAAACTGGTACTGGTATTACTGTTGAAAATCATTGTATAGTGAATTTTTGAGAAATATTAAAGAAAACATGCTATCTAAAAGCAAGTTTTAAAAAAAATCTACCTGAAATTTTTAAATGCCTTTAGCTAACTAAAGGATACCAAAAAATCTAAAACGAAGGTTAATGTTTTTAAAACTAATGTATGCTAGAGTCATAAATCTGACTCTGAAGGATGTCTTTGTATCAGTTTATCCATAGATCCTCAAAACAAAATACTCTAGATTGCCAAACCACAATTTAAGAAGTTTTGCTGCTATTGTTAATCTATTCTTACATGATGCTGGTGGTAAAATAGAAAAACTTAGACACTATATTACCTTATTGAAACATGCTTTATTTTATTTTACTTATTTATTTATTTTTAAAGTAGGCTCCATGCCTAGTGTGGACCCCAGCATGGGGCTTGAACTCATAATGCTGAGATCAAGGGCTAAGCTGAGATCAGGAGTCAGATGCTTAACCAACTGAGCCACCCGGTGCCTCCCCTTTTTTTAAATTTTATTTTTATTTTTTATTTATTTGTATTTTAATAAAGTGATTTATTTATTTATATTTATTTATTTTTAAGTAGGCTCCACACTCAGTATAGAGCCTGATGCAGGGCTCAAACTCACAACCCTAATATCAAGACCTGAGCTGAAATCAGGAGTTGGGTTCTTTTTTTTTTTTTTAAAGATTTTATTTATTCATTTGACACAGAGAGAGAGATTACAAGTAGGCAAAGAGGCAGACAGAGAGAGAGGAGAGAGGAGGAAGCAGGCTCCCTGCTGAGCAGAGAACCCGATGTGGGCCTCGATCCCAGGACCCTGGGATCATTTCCTGAGCTGAAGGCAGCGGCTTTAACCCACTGAGCCACCCAGGCGCCCAGGAGTTGGGTTCTTTACTGACTGAGCCACCCAGGCCCCCTGAAATGTGCTTCAAATAAATTGTTTAATATTCTATAAGAGCAAGTCATTTCTGAGTTTCTTGTCTGTTTTGACACTGCTGCTGATTCATGACACTTCCCAGGACTTCAGTTTCCTTTTCTTGTGAAGATACCATAGTTGATTCAGAGCACTTTGAAAATAGGCTGTGAATGACAGTGTTGAAAATTAAGTTTGGGGACCTTGTCCTCGATTCCCTTCCCTATATTCATGAATTTTGTTTGCAATTATAATGTTATGTACTGCATGATTTAGATAATCATAAATATTTGATCAGCTGTCCCTTTGAACAAAAATCACACCCTCTGATCATTTCTAAAAATTTTTGTTGCATGTTTGTAGTAATGTAATTGTATTTTGTGCCTACTTTTATATTAAAAAAATTACATACAAGAAACTAGGACATATTACATAGTGTATTATATTTGTTGATTTTTAAATGTTTGAACCATCTCTTCATTCCTGGGGAAAAAGCAATCCTCCTTTATCATGATATATGATATTTTTATTATACTGGTGGATTCAGTTTGTTAGTACTTTGATGAGGGTCTTTGTATGTATCTTTGTATCTTAAGCAATATTGGTCTTTAGTTTTCTTTTTCAAAGATGTCTTTGGCTTTTGTATAGGACAATGGCATCATAGAATGAATTAGGAATGAATTAGGTCGTTCTCTCAACTCTTGTTTTTTAGAATCATCTGAGAAAAATTGATTTAATTACTGAAATATCTGGTTGAAATTAATTACTTCACCCATGAAGGCATTTGGTTCTGGGCATTTCTTTTTTAGGAGTTTTTTTTGTTTGTTTGTTTACTGAGTCAATCTTTTTACTTAGTATAGTTCTGTTGAGATTTTCTATTTCTTCTTGAATCAGTTTTGGTAGTTTTCGTGTTTCTAAAAATACATCTATTTTATCTATTTTATCTAATTTTTGGCAAATAGTTGTTCGTAATATTCTTTGTATTCCTTTTTTATTTCTGTAGGGTCAATATTTCCCACTTTCATTTCTTATTTTCATAATTAAATTCTCTTCTCTTTTTCTTTGTCAACTTGTTGATTTTTTTTAAAAGAATCAACTTTTGGTTTTATTAAATTTCTAGTCTCTCATTACTTCACTGTTCTTATCTTCCTTATTTTATTCTTCTTACTTTAAGTTTAGTTTGCTCTTTTTTTTTCTAGTTCATCAAAGTGTAAAATTAAGTTATTAATTTGGGATTATTTTTTAATGGAGTCATTCATAGCTATAAATATCCATTTGAGCACTGTTGTTGCTTCCTCCCATATATTTTGGTATTTTTGTTGTTGTTTTTGTTGTTTTCTTTCACCTCTAAATATTTTCATTTTCCCTCTGACTTCTTTGACCCTTGGTTGTTAAAACTTGTTTAATTTCCGTATATTTGTGAATTTTCTACTTTCTTTTCTATTATTTATTTCTAGCTTCATTCCATTGTGCTTGGAAAAGTTACTTTCTATGATTTCAAATTTTTAAAATATCCCAAGATTCTTCTGTGACCTAACATATAATATATCCTGGAAACTTCCAGGATTCCATGTCCACTTGAGAAAATTGTGTATTCTGCTGTTGTTGAATGGAATCTTCTGTATATGTTAGGTCTAGTTGATTTTTTTATTTGAGTCCTCTCAACAAGTTCTTCACCTGCTTCAAATGTTAAGGACAGACTGTTAGCAATTTGAAAATAAACAGGGAATGGGCACTGCTGTCTCATATTTCAACTAACTTTGTGGACTTATGTATTAAACAAACACACAAATAAAAACAGTAAAAGCCATTTATGTATTATTGTTTCAGTGAGGTTTCAAAAGGGAGCAGATGGAGATTGACTTTGCCTTCAAATTAATTTTTTTAAGTTTTTATTTATTTATTTGAGAGAGAGAGAGAGAGAGGCAGACTCTCTGCCAAGCAAGAAGCCCCATTTCGGGGCTAAAATCCCAGGACCTGGATATGATGATCTGGGCTAAAGGCAGATGCTTAACTGACTGAGCTACTCAACTGATTAAACTGACCTTAATCAGACAGATGTAAAATGGAGGTTTTGACACAATGGATTGATTCACCTAGTAGGTTACACTTTCAAAAATTATTAAGTACTATTTTATAATAGGACTAGGTTATAGTCTTTAGTGCAAATATACAAAAATACAAAATCTTATTAAAGATTTTATTATTTTAGAGCAGTTTTAGGTTTATAATAAAAGTGAAAGGAAGGTACAGAGATTTCCCAGATACTCCCTACCCCCCACTCATTATCAGCACCACTTACAAGTATGGTTCATTTTTTACCAAGAATAACCTTACATTAACACCTCATATTCGCCCCCAAGTCCTGGTTTATGTTGTGTTTCATCATGATGGTGTATATTTTATGGGTTTGGACAAATGTACGATGACATCTGTCTGTCATTATAGTATCATACAGAATAGTTTCACTGTTTTAAAAAATCTCGTGTGCCCAACAGATTCATTATTCCTCCCAACCCCTGACCATCACTGATTTTTTCTTACTGTCTCCATAGTTTTGCCTTGATCAGAATATCATACAAATAGTTGGAATCATATAGTGTGTAACTTTTTCAGATTTGCTTTTTTCACTTAGGAATATGCATTTAAGTTTCCTCCATGTCTTTTTATGACTTGATAGCTCATTTACTTTTAGAGTTAATATTCAATTATCTAGCTGCATCGCAGTTTATTTATTCATTTGCCTGAGCAACATTTGGTTGCTTCCCAGTTTTGTCAGTTATGAATAGAGCTGCTATAAATATTTGTGTGTAGATTTTTTTGTGTGGATATGAGTTTTTAATGCTTTTGGGTAAACACCAAGGAGGTTGCTGTATCATATAACAAGACTATGCTTAGTTCTTAAGAAATTGCCAAACTGTCTCCCAAAGTGGCTACACCATTTTGCATTCCTACCACCAATGAGTTTCTATTCTTCAATGTCTTATCAAATAAGTCAGAATTTCTCAAGATGCTGCCTAGATATAAGTATTTGTATAAAGCTCCTCTAGAAAATCTAAAGTTGGGAAGCACTGATGAAAGATATTATTCATGTGTCTGTTAGCCATTTATGTGTCTTGTTTGGAGAAGTATCTTTTTATTTCTTCTGCTCATTTCTTGACTGCACTAATTATTTTTTTGGGTGTAAGAGCTAGAAAAGTTCTTTATAGATCTTGGATACGAGCTCTTTATCTGTAATATCATTTGCAAATATTTTCTCCCATTCTGTGGGTTGTCTTTTAGTTTTTTTGACTGTATCCTCTGCTGTTTAGAAGCTTTTTATGTTGATGAAGTCCCAATAGTTCCTTTTTGCTTTTGTTTCCCTTGCCTTTAGAGATGTATCTTGCAAGAAGTTGTTACAGCTGATATCAAAGAGGTTACTGCCTGTGTTCTCCCTTAGGATTTTGATGGATTCCTGTCTCACATTTAGGTCTTTCATGCATTTTGAGTTTATCTTTGTGTATGGTGTAAGAGAATAGTCCAGCTTCATTCTTCTGCATGCGGCTGTCCAATTTTCCTAGCACCCCTTGTTGAGGGGAATGTATTGTTTCTATTGGATATTTTTTCCTGCTATGTCAAAGATTAGTGGACCATAGAGTTGAGGGTCTATTTCTGGACTCTCTCTTCTGTTCCATTGATCTATGTGTCTGTTTTTGTGCTAATACCACGTTGTCTTGATGATCACAGCTTTGTAATATAGCTTGAAGTCAGGCATTTGGTTTTCTTTTCAACATTCCCCTGGTAATTCAGGGTCTTTTTTGGTTCCATACAAATTTTAGGGTGTTTAAAAATGCTCCATATCACTAGGCATCACCAAAATACAAATCAAAACCACAATAAGATACCACATTGCATCAGTTAGAATGGCAAAAATTAACAAGACAGGTAACAACAAATGTTGGCAAGGATGTGGAGAAAGGGGAACACTCTTACATTATTGGTGGGAATGCACGCTGATGGAGCCACTCTGGAAAACAGTATGGTGGTTCCTCAAGATGTTAAAAATAGAGCTACCCTATGACCCAGCAATTGCACTACTAGATATTTACCCAAAGATACAGATGTAGTGAAAAGAAGGGGCACATGCACCCCAATGTTCATAGCAGCAATGTCCAAAGTAGCCAAACTGGAAAGAGCCCAGATATCCAACGACAGATGAATAGATAAAGAAGATGTGGTTGATATATACAGGAATAATACTCAGCCATCAGAAAGGATGAATATCTACCATTTACATTGACATGGATGGAACTGAAGGGTATTATGCTAAGTGAAATAAGTCCAGCAGAGAAAAAAATTATCATATGATTTCATTCATATGTGGAATGTAACGAATAGTGCAGAGGACCACAGGAGAAGGGAAGGAAAACTGAATGGGAAGAAATCAGAGAGGGAGACAAACCATGAGAGACTCTGGACTCCGGGAAGCAAACTGAGGCTAATAGAAGGGAGAGGGTAGAGGGATTGGGTAATCGTGATGGATATTAAGGAGGGAACATGATGTGATGAGCACTGAGTGTTACTCACAAGTAATGAATTGTTGAACACTACATCAAAAACTTATGATGTGCTATATGTTGGCTAATTAAACATAATAAAAAAAGGAAAACATTATTCACAGGTATTATTAGAATAGTTCTTTGAGTGATTAGTTATAGTCAACCATCTGTCCATTCTTTTGAGAGAAAATGAGTGACTTCTTATCTACAGGAAGCTGCTGATGAGTTCTTGAGTGGCTTTTCAGTTGTGTCTATTTTGTGTGGATCATATCATTTATTCCAAACAATAACTCAGTGACTTTTTGAACTGGATATAATGACTAATTTTATTTTATAGAAGAGAAAATGATACTTTATAAGGATTAGAAAGGAGAACCCTCTTACGCTATTAGTGGGACTGCAAAATGGCATAGACACTCTGAAAAACAGTATGGAGGTTCTTCAAGAAGTTAAAAATAGAGCTACCCTATGACCCAGCAATTGCACTACTAGATATTTACCCAAAGGATATAAAAACAGTGATTTAAAAGGCTACTGCAGGGTGCCTGGGTGGCTCAGTGGGTTAAAACCTCTGTCTTCGGCTCAGGTCACGATCTCAGGGTCCTGGGATCGAGGCCCGCATCAAGCTCCCTGCTCAGCAGAGAGCCTGCTTCCTCCTCTCTCTCTGCCTGCCTCTCTGCCTACTTGTGATCTCTCTCTCTGTCAAATAAATTAAAAAAAAATCTTTGAAAAAAAAAAAGGCTACTGTACCCCAACATTTATAACAGCAATGTCCACAACAGCCAAACTATGGAAAGAGTCCAGATGTCCATCAATAGATGTATGGATAAAGAAGATGTATATACAATGGAATATCACTCAGCCATCTAAAAGGATGTAATCTTGCCATTTGCAATGATGTGGATGGAACTAGAAGGTATTATGCTAAGCAAAACAAGTCAATCAGAGGAAGACAGATACCGTATGAGTTCACTCATATGTGAAATTTAAGAAACAAAACAGAGGGTCATAGGAGAAGTGAGGAGAAAATAAAATAAGATAAAATAAGAGAGGGAGACAAACCATAAGAGACTTTTAACTATAGGAAACAAACAAGGTTGCTAGAGGGGATGTAGGTGGAGGGATGGAGTAATTGGAAGGTGGGCACTTGATGAAATGAACACTGGGTGTTATATGCAACTGATGAATTACTAAATTCTACCCTTACACTAATAATACACTATATGTTAATTAACTTGAATTTAAATAAAAAAAGAAATATACCCAAATGAAACCCTGGAAGCAATTTGATAATTCTGATGAGTTAAACACAGCCAGTGAAGCACCAATTCTAACTTTAATATAATTGCAGCAAGTTTTGTTGATCACTATCTTTTTACAATTTCTATCAGGATATAATTTTTACATCTCTCAAATTATCTTTCAGCATATCACTTTATGTTCAACCATCCAAGTTATTCTTTTCTTTATATCATGAGAATTAACATTTTCCAGAAACCAAAGAACTGCACTGAGAGATTCCTTTACATAAAGTACGGCAATTTAGTCATTCAAGGTTTAAAATGTGTGTGAACTGATGTGGTCTTACCATGTTAATCAGTGGAGTGACTTAGTAATAGAAAAACTTAGAAACTTAAAAATAATTTTCTATAGTATCATTTGAACTTGGTTTATTTTGACCGATATGTTTGAAGGGTATACATTTTTTTCTGGAAAATATTATATATATATAGTTATAATTTATAGTTAGAGTTCATGCTGTCCAGCTACTAAAGACAACCCCTGCTATCTTTCCATCCATCCATCCATATCAAATACAGCAAGAGGGAATTGCATTTTATATTGTAAGGTTTTTGAAACTCACAAAACTCCAAAAGCTGACAAGAAGTCATTCAAGAATGAGTAGTAGCTTGGGCATGGGAAGAACCACGAATGTGTCAATGCACCAAAAACTTAATGAAGAAAAAGCACGACAAGCTGCCACATGGGCCAAAGACAAAGAGGAGCAGAAGACACAGAAAATCCATTCTTATTCAAAGGCATGTAGAACCAAAAAGAGAATAACAGCATCTTGGACAATATTTTGGTACACAAAATCCCTTAACACAACATCATTGGAAGGACACTAGTATTGATTAAATTTGGGATTACAGGTAAATAATTAAGAATTCTGAATAATTCAGTGCATATTTTAAATTGAATAGGATGCTTATTCTCAAAATCAAGAAGTAATTTTTTTCTAGTTGTTAGGCATAATCAATGTTTCATTATTCACACTTCCTTTTTCTCAAGTCAGTGTAGATAATAATATTCTGAGTAATAAGACATTTGTAAATTTCCTTCATTTTTTTCAATATCAGAATTACTGAAAAGTTATCAAATATAAAATCAGTATCTGTTTCAATTGCGAAAAAAAAGAAAAGAGAAAGAGAAAAAAAAAAAACCTTGTGTGGATCACTGTGGTAGGAGAGAGGCAGTGATTAGTCATGTCCTATTAATTATGGTGGTGTTCTAGCATCAAGATTTGCTCTTCAATAAAAATTTCAGCGGGTGTTATAATTCATTACTACTTGCAATAACTTAGTGAAACTAATTTATCTGGTTTAAAAACTTAATACAGGCTAAGAAAAGCTTATTTATGTATTTTTTGCACTCAGGTAAAAATATTACCTATATCATAATCTGTTGTTGAAATTATCTGTTCTTCTGGCTAAGAATCATGGCTGTATTTGCTTTTGTGAATTTTACTCATTTTTGGTACGGGCGACTCTGATTGCAGCCATCAGGGACTATGTGTCTACATCTCTTCCAAAAATAGTAAGGATTTAAAAAGTGTGCCGAGAAATGTTCTCTCTTTCCTGCCATAAAACATAGAGCCCAGAAATTCCCCTGAGTGCAAGAAGAAATAGGGAAGTTTTTGCATTGTGCATTTGGTGAAAATCACCCTGAAGGTTCTGACAGGTTTTTTGCTTGTTTTTTGCTTTTTAATATATCTCTGGATTAATGCTTCTCTCTAGCCTTTTCTTGTGAATAGCAGAACTGTATTTTTTAAAGATAGCAAAGCTCAATTTTGATTCATGGAGAGTAATAGTTTGACACATTGCCTTCTCCGGTTTCCCATTCCCAAAACTCATAAACTCCTTTACTAAGACCTATTCTTCTAGGTTACTTAGATGTTCTTTTGACAGAATTGGTCCAAATTGGTTCTCCTGAACTCCCCAAAGGTACACAGTGTGTCATGACCTTTGCAGCTTTCTTGTGAATGCAGTCGTCTCAAACTTCACTGAGACTTGACAGAATTAGTTCTTCTAAACCTGGCAGGGCAGATTTTCAAAACTAGCATACAAAGCTCCCCTGTTTGCCTAACATAGTAACTTTCCTTCTCTCTCAGTCCATGTATGTCTGTGATTTATGCCTTAATGCCCGTTAATGCCAATACAATGCATTCATGTAGCTATTGCAATAAACAGTAAGTGAATCATGCTTGTCTTGAAGGACTCTTTCTTGAAAAGGGAAAGATTACAATTGTTCGTTCATGTATTCTTAAGGACTTACTAATCTCTTGATCAGGTTCACCTATTAGGCAATGACCAAAAGGCTATATGAAAGTAAATGTAAATAGGCAAATATTTTGTCAATCTTATTTGCATTCCTCCAGGGGGTAAAAAAGAAAACACAGTTGTTTGCATTGGGCTTCTATAGAAACCGAAAAGAAAAAAAGTATCTTTGAACAGGCAAAGATTTTTGAGATGGAATGTTAGATGCAACATCTCAGAAACATGACTAAATTTCCCTACCAATAACATAGGAAAAGTAAATTGTATTTTTATCTTACTTCCAAGCATAATATAATAAGTGGAAAGCACATAACTGTATTAACCCTCATAAGCTATGACTTCTTCAAAAGTCTCTCAGTTTCATTAATTCAGATAAAGAACTTTCACTCAATTTTAACATCCATCCTTGATCTTTCCTTCTTATGTCTCAATCAGGCAAAGTAGATGTTTGCTTTTAGACAATATTGGAATTTGGATGGTTCCTATGAATGATTTTCTTCAGTCTGCTTTAGTTCTCAGTCTCAAGTATAACTTTTAATTTAACATGGTAAATGTATTCTTTCCTTTGAGAAAATGATCATACCGTCCCATAGAATTTTCTTCAAGAATCTAGAATGTTAAGAGTTATGTCTCTTCCCATTGACTTGTCACATTGACCTACAGTATGACAAGCAGTTTTATCTATTTAGTATTGAGTTAGGTAGAAAAATGGTACAATTACCACTCCTCTCATCACATAGGTGTCCTCGCATGCATATATTTCAGCATTGTGGTGTGGTAGTAGAGAGTTTATCTTCTACGCATAGAAGAATGTATTTTGCAACTGTATATAAAGGAGGAAAGTTAGTGTTTGACAATGTCAAGTTATACTTAAGTAGTTAAGGTAACTGGAGAGAAAGAAGAATAGGATAAATTATATAGAAAAGGTTTAGTCCTTCCATTGATCCTTTGAACTGATTTTGAACCCCACTGAAGAGTAGAGATAGAGATATCTGTGGAAGTCTAGAGTTAATCTGTGCATGTATTTGTGTGTGTGTGTGTGTGCGCACATGCACAAAATATTCCACAGAGGTTGCTCTATTCCCCTACTTCTGAGCAAAAGCCAATTCCATTGAGCATAAAAATAATGACTCGCTTGAGGAATACACCAGTACCACTCTTTTGACAAAGACAACAGCATTCCAGTGATGGAGTATGGCATGAGACTGTATACAGCCTGACACTGATCTTGAGCAGGTGTAGGGGCAGACTGAAATTAAAAATGTAATACGTGAGGAAGCCTGGGTGACTCAGTCATTAAAGCATCTGCCACTCCATACCTTACATTGCTAAGTAGTTCATAACAGTCTTTTTCATATAATTTGCTTTGGCAAAATGTTGCTTTATACACACACACACACACACACACACACACACACGTGTGCATACACATTTGTTTTAGGTTCATAACAAAATTAAGAAAGTACAGACATTTCCCATATACTCCCTGCCCCAATACTTTCATAGCCTTCCCTCTTATTTTTTTTGAAGATTTTATTTATTTGAGAGAGATAATGAGAGAAAGAGAGAGAGCACGAGAGGGGGAAGGATCAGAGGGAGAAGCAGACTCCCTGCTCAGCAGGGAGCCCAGTGTGGGACTCAATCCCAGGACTCCAGGATCATGACCGGAGTGGAAGGTAGACGCTTAACCAGCTGAGCAACCCAGGAACCCAGCCTATTATTAATGTTATTACTATTACCTATTATTACCATCTCTCCCCAGTGTGGTATATTTGTTACAAGTGATGAATCTACATTGATACATCATAATTACTCATGTCCATAATTTACATTATAATTCCCTTGTAGTGATGTACATACTGTTGGTTTAGACAAATGCATAATGGCATGTATTCATCATTATTGTATCATACAGAGTATTTTGACTGCCCTAAAAACCCTTTGTGATTTGCCTATTCATCCCCCACCCATCCACTCCCCAGACCCCAGAAACCACTGATCTTTTCCTATATTAATAGTTTTGCTTGTCAGAATGTCACATGGCTGGAGTCACACAGGATATAGCCTTCTTGGATTTGTTTCTTTTATTTAGTAATTTGTATTTAAGCTTCATCCATGTCTTTTTATGACATAAAAGCTCATTTCTTTTTAGTGCTAACTAATATTCCAAAATCTAGATGTACTACAGTTTATTTATTCATATACCTAAGGACATCTTGGTTGCTTCTAAGTTTTAGAATTATGAATAAAGCTTCTATAAACATCAGTGTACAGGTTTTTGTGTAGACATTAGTTTTCAACTCTTTTTAGTAAATTCCAAGGAGAGTGATAGGTGCATTGCATAATAAGATTACCTTTAATTTTGTTAGGAGCTGCCAAACTGTCTTCCAAAGTGGCTGTACCATTTTGGATTTCCACCCGCTCCACATTCTTGCCAAGATTTGGTGTTGTCAGCTTTCCAGGTTTTGTCCATTTTAATAGGCCTGTAGTAGTATCTCATTGTTTTAATTTGCTCTCCCTGATGATGTATGAGGTGGATCATCTTTTTATATGCTTATTAACATCCCTGTATCTTCTTTGGTGCAGTGTCCTCTAAGGACTTTGCCCATTTTTTAATTTGGTTGTTTATTTTCTATTTAAGTACCCGTAAGGCTTGCTTAAGACTTAAAAAGACTTATGTTTTGGGGGCACCTGGGTGTCTCAGTCATTAAACATCTGCCTTCAGCTCAGGTCATGATCCCAGGGTCCTGGGATCGAGCCCTGCTTCGGGCTCCCTGCTCAGCTGGAAAGCCTGCTTCTCCCTCTCCTACTCCGTCTGCTTGTGTCCCTCTCTCCTCTTGCTGTCTCTCTGTCAAATAAATAAATAAAATCTGTTAAAAAGAAGACGTATTTTATTAAAGAGTTTGTACAATATTGGTATTATTTTTTCTTTTTTTCTTTTTTTTCTATAGACTCATTTCCATTTTTAATTAACATATAATGTATTATTTGCTTCAGGGGTACAGGTCTGTGAATCATCAGTCTTACACAATTCGCAGCAATCACCACAGCACAAACCCTCCCCAGTGTCCATAACCAGCCACCTGAGCCCTCCCCCAACCCCCCATAATAGGTAGGTTTTGCAAAGGAATCCATGTGGACCTCTGTAAATAATGTTTCTTTTTTATCCAATTGTCTTCTCGATTTCCTCTTCATCTTTACTTTTTAGCAGTTTGAATATGATGTCTCTAGGGTTGAGTTTTGTGGAGAAGAAGATATTTTTCCAGCTTTATATTTGAATTTTTGGGAAGTTCAGTTTAGTGTTTTTTATTATTTTGAGAAAATGCTCAGACAATATCTCGTCAATGTTTTGTTTTGTTTTTGTTTTTGTTTTGGGGGAGGGGTTCTGTTTCCTCTCTCTTCTCCTGTGAGATCCTAATTATGTTCATGTTCAACCATCTGATGTCCTAAAATACAAAATGCTCTCTTCTTTACTTTGTTTCCTCTTTATTTACTTTTTGTATTTCAATCTGAGTAATTTCTATTGGCCTAACCTCAAGTTTACTAATTCTTTCTTCGGTTGTGTTAAGTCTGATAGGACTCTATTAAAGACATTTTTCATCTCTGTCACTGTATTTTTCATTTCTAGTGTTTCAACTTGACTACTTGTAGTTTCCATTAATATGTTGAAATTACCTATCTATGCACATTAAAAATTTTTCTGTTGGAGACTTTATCACATTAATCATACTTGTTTTAAATTCCCTGTCCGATTATTTAAATTCCCATCCGGGTCATATATAAATATGATTATTTTGGTTGGTTTGTCTCTTGAGAGTGAAGTATCTTTTGATTTGATTTTCTATGGTCACTGAATTTTTGGTAGAAAGCCAGACATCATGTCTAGGACAGTAGAAACTGGAGTAAATAGTATTTTATGCCTAGAAATGGCAATCCATTTATTTGGCTACACCATTTATGTTAGGGGCTCAAGAGGATATCTGAGTTTATGTTCTGCTATTGCCATGTTTAACTTCAGTGTGACACTAGCTTTAAATCTCTCTTGCATTCTTTGTGTTTACTGCTTTCAAGGGTTCTACACTCTGTTGGTAGCCAAAAATTAAACCTTTCAAAATGAATTCAATAGGAGGCTCTACCTTCCTTTCTTGCTTTTCCCTAGGTAAGCCAGTCTTTTCGTGGCCGTTTTGTTTTAGAATCACAACTCTATTTTTAGATATTACAGTAATTGGTGGCCTGTGACCTCAGCTTTTTGATGTATCCAATGAATGTTGTGACTTTGTGGATATTTTCTTATTGCTAGGATAGGAGAGATGCTCTTTCCAACATTTCATATTGTAACCAGAAGCTAAAAAATTTCTATTTTTGCTTTTTGTATGCTTTGTACTGTTGGCTCCATCAGGAAACCCATAACTACATTTTACTGTGTGAAATATTTCCTGGATGGAAAAAAAGAGGTGGAAAGAAGCAGTTAGAATAAATGATTGCTGTTAAAGTTAAATGTATTATTAGCATAGCAGGGAACCTATAACACATTGTCTTCACTGAATTATTTATGGAAATAAATATTTTATAAGGATGTGACAATTTGGTTATTTATCAGAAAAATATCTCTCACAGACATTAATTATATTTTACAACTGAAGTCCATGAAGTTTTTAATCTTTTAAAGACTTGGAACGCTTTACAGACAGTACACATATCTCAAATTTTAGTTTGCAGATCTGTTAGACATAAGTTTGTCTTTTTAAAAAAAAGGAAGAACAAGGAAAAAAAAGGTGTCAATTATCTACTGGGCTGTCATAGGAAATTTAGCTATTTTAAGCACATCCTTCAGTGAAGGAATGACTCCACTTATCTTCTTCCAAACAACTTCATATTTAGAATAGTCTGGTTCATTAAGTCCTTTAAAATGTTAGTCAGTTGAGAGGAGGCCAATCTCACTAGTGATGTTTGGGTAACCAGACAATTTGATCAAGATTTTGCCTCTTCCAAATATATCCTATTGAAATTTGTACTCTGAAATTTAAGTGAATATATAATGAAAATGTATTTATTTATAAAATAGCCTCTAGGCAGCATAAAATTTCTATTTCCTTTCAGATGTCATTTTAAATTTTGAAATTCTTCACATATAACCTAAATATGGGAAACACTTCCAAAAAGAGATATTGGCTTGACATTACCTTTAATAATTCTTAAAATAATGTATCCAAAATGTGCAAATAATGAGAGTTTACATTTTCTCTAGTAACCATGCAATAAATGTTACTTTTAAATAAATTATGGAATTTTTGTCTTTATGATCCTGGATGTAAATCCATAAAAGTTAGGCATCATAATCACAATCTTAGTTAACCTTCAGTCTGAGATTGCAGAGTAAATTTCTCTCTGTGTGTTTTCATCTGTTACAACAAGCAAAACTGTGGGAATGAGAAATCAAAACAGAAACTGCACCTTTTTTTTTTTTTTTTTTTTTTTTTTT